>WURT03644081.1:5256-19675 GCA_009936505.3 Holothuria glaberrima | reverse complement strand
AACAAACAAAGTTGCTAAATATTCCCTACAGCGGCATTAATATCATAAAGAAATTCAATTCTATATCAAATTAATGTGCCGCGATGACATCACAGATTTCCCATAAGGCACTTCATCTTGAGAAAAAAATGCATTTCTTTGAAAATTTGCATCTTCCAAACGCTGCAAGCTATTGAGATGCAGTTTTCACCTCCTAAAAAAGAAAAATTTTCTGCATTTTTTGAACCTCCTGAATTTTGTCTCTGGAAAATCCCTTTAATGCACAGAAGTATCAGGATGTAGTTCATGAAAATAACACAGTGTAAAACAAGCGAAAGAACAGTAAAATTTTGGCGCACTGTGTGTGTTTTTTTTTTTGAACCGCTAGTGAGAGGCAAAATAAGCAAAGTCGGCTAGTCAACTGGTCCACCCAAAGGCGCTTCAGTCAACCGTGCAACCGACTTCGTCGGCTGGGCAACCGATTTTAGAAGCCAGCCTATGCCAAGTGGGAGGAAAGCCGGAGTACCCGGTGAAAAACCCACGTACATCGAGCGGGATTCGAACCCATGCACATGTGAAACATTGGTGCACAGCAGCTGGAATAGACCACTCTGCCACTCGACGACCCAACTCTAGTGGGAGGTATAGTCGCATTGCTTTTATTGCCAAAACGAGCACATAAACCGTTTAGGCCCAAGTGTATAGAAACGGAGGAGACGAGCGATTCTCCCTCCACTGTGCAGCCAAAATCGCCTAAGGAAAATGTTGAGAAGGACAAAAAGTACCAAACTTTGAAATATCCACCTTAAACATCTCAGTGGAATATTTTTTCCACACATGCTGTGTGTACATTAATTATCCTCACCAATTAAGAGCATGCGACAAACCCGTGTTATATATTGGACAAGTAACGCGACCATAAACTGAGTAGGCAGCAGGTACCGAAGAAGTAAAATCATCCACTTCAAGTCTGCCAAGAAACTCATATAGCCAGATTGGTTTATTTGCCTTAATTACCTGTACAGCTTGCTTGCAGCTGTGTTCATAAGAACCATCGACTAGCTAAAATGGTTCAAAAAGAGCAGCTCAAGAATGACTGAAAAAAAACCGGATGATAACCCAGTGAAGACAGGGTTATACGTTGTGAAAGAGAAAAAGCGGTATAAGGCTCAAAGAAGATGGTAGTCAGGATAGTTAGTTCAGTTTTATTTTTTCTTCTGGGGATTTAGCTCCCTCGGAGAGCAGAGCCCCTTTGGGAGAACGTTTTGGTTTGCGCCCTGTGGCATCCTGGGGGAGGGAACGTGTGAAAAAGTAGTTTCCTCACACATCTTACCTGGATGATCGCACATTCACTACAAGATTTATATCATGTAAGTTCCCAACAAACAATAGCAATAACATAATTAGTGTGGTCTGACAGACCACACTATTGAATCCGTCTGGATCAGCACAGAACGATGACGTCATTCAGCTATTGAGCAATATCGTGCAGTATATAGGATTCGTCCGAGTTAGAAAGACGCCCTCTGCACACAGTGACATCAGAATGACATTGTAGGATAAGCTTCATCTAAATGTTACAAGTTCGGTGCCCTACCTGACCCTTCCTCCTACCCAGTGTTTTAGCTAGAACGTTTTCTAAACTGCGACATTTACTGATCTGTGGCCTGGGGGAAGGGTCTAAGGGGAGATTGTCCTTCCCCTTTGGAAAATTTTTGGAATTTGAAAGCCTGCGCCTAGATCGCAAATCGTGCCATATTTGAGTGGATTTCTGCCCTAATAAGGAACCAAAAAATCTTGGTGACAGATATTTTAGCCTACTACATAAAAACATTTTTTAAATTTTCCTGACCTGTACAAGAGAAACACGCGCCCGTTCGATGGGCAAATTATATAACTACAGTACCTGCACTGTGGGTGAAGCTGTGATAGTATCATCGTAGGCCTTTGATATGCTGGCAGCACGGAACTGGCAAAATTATTCTGATGAGGCTGCTTCTGACAAAATTTACACCCGCGAAGAATTTGCTTGTCTAATTGTTTTGTGCGACATTTATCACTGTATTTGACACATCTTTGCACAAATAGGGGCTGGCTAAAGCACTGCTCCTACCTAATCCCCCTTCCACTCCCCTTAGCTTGATAAAATGTTGGCAAACAGCACTCTGAAAGTTGCAAACAGACTGAAGGAATCTAGGCGATAACATAGGCCTACTCATCATTCTCAAACCAGACCACACTGTATTTGCAAGCAAATGTGCAGTTCTAGTTTCTGTTACTTTTCAATAGTACAGCAATGGCAAAAGGTAAATTGTGTTTACAATTCAACAGTGACATGTCTCTCCAGCAAAGAAATTTTGGTGTTAAATGTTTTTTTATGTGAAGACTACATTACGGCAGCTAGGCGTTCGGAGTTGCTATATTTACCACATAGGCAAATATATTTCGGAAAAACACGAGGAAACCATCACATTTCAAACTTTTGGGGTTTTGACATACTTAGAGTGTATCATAGGCTTTCTTACATCAGTATGAAAGAAGCCAACAAAATTCAGGAGATTTTTTCTCCCTTTTACCTACTAAGTTCTTGCATTTTCCCTGCCTTCTCTGTTCGTCAACATTCGTGTTAGGTAATCCAACGTGATAGCTCGAATTTAGTCAGTTGCGCGATGGAAAGAAATACTTTAATATGCATTAGTCTGAGTCTGATCTAAACTGTAAATTCTTGTTATTGTAAGATATATTCTATCAAGAATCCAATAAAAATGAAGTAAGGCTTTCAAAATTCCTTCAGCAGCTATATAAAGGGCATTATTTGAATTATTTTGTACCATTTGGTACCTTAAGGACAGTGATTTAAACTGGTTATCGAGAACATAGCATGAATGATCAGATTATGTTTTAATATTTTAGCAATGCTAAGAAAGTTTAACAAGAGTTACACTTGCAGTCAGTATATTAAGTTTTCACTTGAAAACTCCTTGCGAAAAGGGTAAATCTTGTTCCACACATCTTGGTGCGTGACAAATGTGATTAAAATCCTTTTAGTGATTATACCCTTTTTGTACAAGTGTACCCTGAGTATATCAGAGGACCTCAAAGGGTATGATGCAGCATTCTTGATAAATCTTCAAATGTATTTATTTTCAACTTAGCCGGAAGACATATGAATGATAAAGGTCCCGTCGCCAGTATGTTATACTGGGTCTCCCCGATGAGCAAGATTTGATTATTGCAACTTATTTTTAATGTTCTTTGGAAGGCTTCATAATGAAATGATATTGCCAGTTCTGGGAAGTTATTTGCAGAATTACTTGCAAGGCATAAAAACTTTGAAAGATCATTTTATTAAAAATTTGACATTTGGCGATGACGAAGTGTTTGATAAAATACCCATGACATGAGAGAGGAGAAATTCTCGTTTCAATTTAGAAGAAATTTTAAGTTACTATCCTCATCGCCACAAACTTAAAATAATTAGGATAATTTTGAAATGGTTATTAAAAGGGCTGATTGAAAACAAATATACAAGTGTTTATCACAGGCTGACAAGAAATGAGATGACTTTCCAATGTTTTGTCGTTCAACCCTGATCCCTTTAACCTCGATGGTTCACAGATGTCAGGATGTAAAATAGGTTATCTTGGACTATACTATACGAAAGGCGTCATCCACCCTGTACGGCTGTAGCCGCCTGAGATTTTGGTAAGTTCATGTAATTAATGCAGTTCAACAGTAACTGGAGAAAATTTGAAAAAGTAAATGTTTTTTTAGACTATGCAACTCCCATGTATACGTATCGTTTACTAAAGCACTGGAAATTTGTTAGCCAAGTTATAATCAAAATGATTTTATCTAATTCTCATTTCAACATGCAATTGGTCAGGTAAAAAGAGTTGAGTTGTTTATTTCAAACTTATCTGCTGGACATTCCCTTGACAGAAGTACTGCTCTGGAAATCTGTAAAGCTGCCTGTGTAATGAAGCTAAAATTAACTTCATTCCCTTGTGCCAAAATGTTGTAATTTGAAACAATAGGCCATATATAGCGTAGTTGATAGTATATCACATATATAGCCGACAAATCTTAGGGGTAACGGAATAAATCTGTCAAACGTTTCTAATCCCAACACGGCCGATTAAGGAGTGTAATAGGAGAACAGGGAAAACATCACCTATAAACTAAACTTGTGAAAGATTTTATCGCCAGAGGTTGAGAGAGTAGCACTAAGCCAGATCAGACGTGAGCTGGCTAGTTGATATCTAATGATTGCAAACCAGAGACTATAGGTGCCCTTTTTAAATAAAGCTTTTAAAATGGCCCAGCTTTCTTCGATTATCTGTCTCTTTTCAAGCAATCGTCTATTTTGTGAGTAATGATTTTCTCTTGTAACTTTTACTGCCATTTTGCAACAGATATACCGTAATCAATATCGAGGAGAATTTTAAAATATTGATAATCATCGTAGAAAATCAACTCTTGATGTAGTAAACGTGAGTATTTCAGCCGTTTTTAAAGTTGTTTCTTCAATACCTCAAAACGCAAGGGTTGACTGAGGAACGAACAAACCTGAAGAAAGAACTTACTCCAGCTTATTTTCTCTTTATGATAAGAAAAAGCTCCTTTATCATGGGGAGGGGGTGTGTAATTACTGTTCATGTAGGTACTTTCGTTCTAACAAGTGTCGCTAGCATGTGGCGCATACGAAAGCATCAATAATGTAAGGTTGAATAGCCCTTCAATAGCAGAAATAGGTGGGTCGTTGACTCTCAGCTCATTTGCCGTATTAATCATAACACGTTACCATTAACTCAAAGCCATTGCTTCTAAAATCTTTTCCAAATCATTTTCTACATGTTGTGATTTCCATTAATGTCCATAATATATGGTATAGCCCAGTTCTCTATGGGAGACGTAAAATTGACTGAAAAAGTCAGCCACTTCGAGGAAGAGTGTTCTCATCACACAAATACCCCTAGGGATTGGAATTGAAGCATCCATCATTGAAAAGTAATAGCATAAATGTGCTGACTGCAACGAATGAATGTTTACGAAGACGATTTAAATTTAATCTGTCTGTATAGATGTTGAGCAAGCCCTGTTTACATGGACAGACTTTTTCAGAGAGCTGATTGTACCTTGTAGATATACATCAGGGACAATGTGTATAGCCTTAAGTTGTCCCGTTATTCCGTATTTGCAACTTAAGAAGAGCTTTTCACTGCTTGAAATATTTTGTATTTTCGTTTTCAATATACTAATTTGCAGGTACACTCTTAAAAAGTTGGGTAAAATCTTAACCAATTTTAACCAGCACTGGGCACATATGTATACGCTCAAAAATGGGGTAAAGTTTCAACAGCTGTTGGGTAATGCATTTACCCAGAAGTTGGTTACATTATTTACCCAAAATTGGTCAATAAATACTTTGCCCAACAGTGGCTGGGTAAAATATTTACCCAATATTGGTTAATGAATATAGTTTAGATGCAGTGTTTTAACCAATTGTTGGTTGATTGTTGAATGTCCGTTGGGCAACCTGATGCCTATTATAAAAATTTAGGAAAAAATCTCTTAAACATGGATATGTCATACATTGTATAAATCTCAGATTAGTTCATAAATAATGGGGATTGGAGACTCGACGGTTGTGTTGAAGTAAATAAGAGCACAAAGTATATTGCGCAGTATTCAATGCTTGTATCGAACTTATAACCAAAGCGATTAGGGAAAAACTTGTTGCTACTGGTAAGCCTAAGCCCACATCTTAAAGGTAACCTAGTCTAGGCTAACCCAGCTCACATTCACAGTTAGCCTAGCCTAGTACTAGCTGGTACAAGCCGAAGCATTCGGGGCCTTGGCTCACTTGCAGCACCAAGTTCTTCCTCAATCGTTTTGACTGAAGGTTCGCTACAACATTAAGTACTGCACAAATTTACCTTCAAACACAATCTAAAACCCTGCAATCACCATTAGTCAAGGTAATCTGAGACTCACTCTACCGAGTAGGTTTGCCGTCGTTTGATGAGCTAGCTATGACTGTAAACGTGAGACGCGTACATTCGCACGTACCCTTTGCATGTGCATATTTTCCCTGCTTTTATCACATATACGTATGCGGATTGCGCAGAATTTGAGCGCGAAAACTGCCCAAAACTGGGGAAAAACTTGTACTCATAATTGGTCAATTCTTTTCTACTTTATTTCTCTTAAAATGCCCAATGTTGGCAAAAGAACCAAGCAACACTGTTAAAAAACACAAGTGCCCAACTAAAATTACCCAACTTTTTTTTTATCTTATCTTAGAGATATATATATATATATATATATATTATAAGTGTGTTCAGATAATTCCAGTGCATATTTTGAGTTCTGGAGTATACTACGACCTTTTCATTAAGTTACACGGCAATGCTTTCAGGTTAAGAGCCTTTCGCTTTGTTTTTGTGCGTCAGGTTACTCTGGCTCAAAAGAAAAACTTTTGGTCTGTTCATACGTATCCCCTAGTCGATACAAAAAGCGATGAAACAAACAAAACAAATACCAAATATGGTTTTGTCACTCTCGGCTCTTATAGCTGAAGTCTATAATTTAACAAGACAACAACACCGATCTCTTGGAAATAACTACGAACAAATAAAAGCGACTGCCATGAGAATAAAAGCGTACACTCAAGAGATGTTGTGCCCATTAAAGAAATAATTATTTTCTACTCTAGCTCGTTGTCACCACCATAAGAATCTCATATTTCACGGGAAAGAGCGTCTGTAGCATAAGTTATTTGCTTCAAAATATGAAATTAAAGGGACTAATTAATCCCATAATTTTTAATTTCAAGGCTCAGCAGACGAAAGAAAGTCTTGGATCATTTCAAAAGGAACAACAATTTTTATGTTGACTCTAAATTTGTTTCGAAAATGAACAAAAAAAACTTGACGTTGAAGAGACCTTTGTAATTTCTATAATTTGTGAAAGAACATTGGCATCTAAGTGTCGATTTGTGTCTCAGACTTCAGGAAGTTGATCTAAATTGTATCAGCGAAAGGGAGAAATGATAATGGCCTCGTTTGTGGAAAATTTTTGTACAGAAAAATACACGAAGACATATGAAGTAGGTTATGTACTGGCATTGACACAAAAACTTTATGTGGCTTGTCTGAGTATTGCCCTGCTTCAATTTTTCTCATTTATATAAAATGCGGTTCTGAGTTACTCTGAAGGCCGTGACCTCCTATATAATATACCCCAGTACATCAAAGACTCGATGTGCTCCTATTTTTCTCGAGTGGCTACTACTGAGTAAAACTGGGTGTCATGTGTTTCAAATAGTAACAGCTGACTGGCAGGTTGTATAGGTCTACTGGTCTAGAGATACCTGATTGCAACTGAGTCCAAGTTGAAAATTAAAGGTCGTGTAAGTATATTCTGTTACCCTAAGCTGTTTGTCCCAGGGACGGAACAAAGCACAATAGGAAGTAGCACATACGGAAGGAAATTTACAGCACAAAATTTGTATCATAGGGGCATCGTCATGGAGACCGAAGATTTCGTTTTGCCCTACTTCTTGAAAGTGGACACTCCATCAATTGCAGTCATATTGAGCAGCCTTATACTGAGTCTAGCAAAGAGTTATCGGTGATAATTTATGCAACCTGGGAACCGATTGAGAACAGAAACACCTTGGGCTTGTTCGGGCAAATAAGCACTAACTTCAGCCATCTTCAATAGGCAAATCATGTAAATTATTCCAAGGATGCTTCTTTACCTCAAAGAAGGGTTGCAAATATTTTGCCATCAAATGTAAATAAAGTTGAAGTGAGAGGCCATTATAAGGAAAATGCGTCATTAGATAATTTGTTTTGAATCAAAATGCTATTCTATTATGTGCAATGCAATCACTCCAGATCAAGTAGGCAAATGCTATCCCGTTACCTTTTAGGACATATTGCCATGATATAGTCATTTCAACACCCACTGGTTAACTATCATAACATCTTTCTTGGCAAACACTTGAGAACACGTCTTCTGAAATAGAAGAGTCGAAACAGCTCTGGAATACTCATTATTTCTTACGGGTTCATCACCATTTGAGCAGAGCTGAAAGGTCAGTTGTGATATCTGTTCTGGCCTAGTGTTTTGCACAATGCCACAGCTGTAATGCTTTGGTCAGGAATTATTAATGGTAGTTACAAGTCAACTTTATTGAATCAGGTATTATCAATAAGAGACGAACCAGGTTAAGTTTTGAAACTCCACATTTAACACACACTATGGAATCCAGACGATGGTAATTTTATTCGGAAATATTACAAAGAACAATGGTTACATGCTGTCGAGCCAGGCCCGTAGCCTTGGTAGGGGAGAACGGGGAAGGATGCCACCCTTAAAAATCATCCTCCTAGAAATTATATTCCTCAACACTGAAAAGTATTTCGCGTCCTGAATAGTATTCAGTCTAGCGCAAAGCTGAGCAAGTGAAAGTGTAATAATAAATAAATAAAGATAGTGACAAATAAACAATATTCGATGACAATTTATCGTAGGTGTTTCTATAAAGAGGATCACCGCTGTGAAGAAAACGATAGAGATAGGTATCTTTTCCAAAAAATCCGTTATGATTTTGACCTGGATAACAGAACGCAAGATCTTCAATCAGATTATAACAGTAGTGCCAAAACCACTTGAAGGTCGCGCTCTATAATAAGACGTGCCGAGCCCCTTGCATTCATGAGGAACATACTTGGGGAAAATGCAGCAAGAAGGCCTTATCATTTCACCATTCGACTATTATTAAGTCTCCACTGATCAGCAGGAAGGATTCGAAAGTGCCATGCCGCATTCTGTTCCTCCTCCCGACTGCTCGAGGCATTTTGCCTTTTACGTAGGTCCTAAAAATGAATATTTTCAAATACCACAATGACATCTTCCTTTTTAAGGAAATATTGTATGGAGAACTATTAAATCATGCATGCACTTATTTTAATTGGATAATGTGGGTTCACTTAAAAGTTTGGTGGGCCTTCTCAGAGGCAAATCGCTGCCTGTTTAATGCAAACGTTCCCTTTTGGAAATTGAACAACTAAAATGCGGCTGATATGTGCAAGATTTATTTATGCTGTCGACAACAACGATTTGTTGGCAGTTTGAAAGAGGATTAGGGTACTACTTCAAAAAAATCTATCTAGAAAACCTAAAGCAGGTGTTGCGATCTTCTTCACAGTCATTCACAGCAATCTTCAAATGCTTTTTAAAAAGTTATGCGAGCTATCTCCGACCGGAGGCGAAAACTTGCAACTACTCCAGGAGTAATGTCCCCTGGGGTGTCCATACTAGCTCCATGGTTTTAGCAAGGTCCTGTCAAAAACCTACCAGGTGAGGACCTGAACTACTCGACAACGAGTTACCACCATAAACAAAGACACGAAAGCTTAAAGGGAGAAAGCAGTCGCCCCAAGTTTATTTTCAAAGTCTGCTGAATCTTACAGATTTCCTCTGATTTCACTCACCAGTGTATTTCATTATGAGTCTGTATAAAACATCGAATATTGAAAGTAAACCAAGGAGTTATTTGGCTTGAATTTAACAAATGTGTAACAAAAATATTGTCACATGATTGACAGAAGCCATTCCGGATGAAAGGATACACTAATTTTAAATTGGGTGACTGCATTTTCCCTTTAACAAAAGCTATCTCTTTATCCAGTCGTTCACTGGGTAAATTCTACCGATCCAAATGGACGACTTTCATTTAACCAATCTTTGATTGGGTGTGTTTAATTGTATCTTTCGATGATTTGGTGAGTACTATTATTCCTATCTTGATAGAATGTGTTGTGTTATTTCAACAGTGATTCGGTGATAAGTGTTATTTCAATTGTGTTGGACTCATTGGGTACGTTCTATTTTGTCAGTCTTTAATTGGGTGCGTCCTATGAGACAGATTGGGTTTTCAGTAGTTGACTCGGTGTCTTCCTCCTGGGTCGCAAACCCGGTTGGTATAGCTTGACGCATACGCTCTAACTAGTTCAGAGGTGGAGACATAACAAAACAGTGACCCCCGCACACACTTTTATGCAATCTTTTTAATACTGAAATGGACCAAAATAGCATTCTTATAGTCTAATTTTCATTGCTGTGGGAAAGAATCTTAGATTCACCCTCCCCTCCAATTGTTTTCTTCTTATCTCCGGTGCTTGAGCAGCTCACAGTTTTCGTTAAGCTTATAACTATGAGAGAGGGGTTCGTGAGTCACCGCGGAGAACCCCCTACCCAAGCTGTCTTGAGTGGAGTGGAGGAGAGGTAAAGTTTATGATAACCTGTGGAAAGTGAGGATTAAGTAATGAAAGCTTCACAACCTTATTTTTTTATATTTTCTTATGGCAATCAATCTTCCGAAACTCGCTCTTGTCACTTTGGGCGAGTAGTGTAGTTTAATTCTGAATGTTTGAGTGCGTTAGTGATTCTCTACCAACTTGTTGATTCTGGTGCATCTCATTATACAAGTCGATGAGTAGATACGTTCTGTTCTACCTATAAGAGCTGGATGCTTACAACTCCGTGACTAAACCAGTGGGACAGATCTTTCATAGACTGAATGATCATTTGTTGGCATAGAATACAGAGGTGGTGGGTTCATTTGTCTTTTTTCAACCTTCTGTATTTTCTGAGGAACACGAGTTGTCCTCCATTTACTTTGTCACGGAATGATGTCTTAAAACAACTTCGTCACTGATGAAGCCAAACATTGTGTTCGCAAATGTATTGTGTCGTACATTGGAATGTCATATTAAGAATGTTTAACCAATTAATGGGGTTTTATGGTAACGATTGCCAGGAAACTGAGAACCAGATGTCACAAGCCTCTTCTTTAAGTTTGTTTTCTGAAGTATTATTGTTAATCAGTTGGCTTCTATTGGCTTCATTGAGAGGCTATTTCATGCGTCCGGATTTTTATCTTACTTAAGAAGTTAGTTTCCTGCAGAATAATGTTGCTAAACAAGATTTAATTGTAATATTGCTGTTCTATTCAAGACGCTAATCTAATATTTCTACCATCTGGCGATATTCTTTTCGGAAGGCTTGTAGATGCAGGGCTTCGTTAATCCCGGCGATAGTAAATAAAGCAACCTCAAAATATGATGAAGAAAATCGTTTACTGGTCTTATATGGTAATGACAAAGAAGAAAAATTAAATTAAAACTTAAATTAAACTTATCAGTAATCGCTTTCACGACCTTTCACGACATTGGAAGAAATAATCCTTAGGCCTTAGTTAGCATTGGAAAGATCGGTATTTGGATTCATGGCTAGGCAAAAAATAAAGTAAACTTTTCACCCAAGTAATCGATGGGTATCCGATCTGAGTTGACATTCAGCAGTTTTAAAAGGAATGGTAGATCCTTCAGCTTTGGAAAAGTACTTACAAGTCAGCATATTAATGAGAATACGACATATCTTGGGGTGTCATACACAAATCCGAAACAATTTTCACTAGAATAATTACCAACCGTGGCAATTTCCTGCCGAAAAACTCGACCCACAAGGAATTTGGGATCGGGAAGGGTAGAATTGTCCGGATTGACATTGTCCGGTGGGAATTTCCGAGGAGCAGTCGTCCGGGGGAAGTGAATTCTCTCTGGTAGGATTAGTCCGAGGGGAAACCGTCATGAATTATCCTGTTGTGTTACAGTAAAATAATGATCAGGATACCACCGATGAGCCTGAAGCTTAATTTTTGAAGAGTGACTTCACCTAATAGTAAACTTTGATGCCTAAGTAGGGTTTGTGGCATCCGGCCTGTCCTTGAGTTTATGTTCCGTATGGGGGAAGTTATTTGCACTAGAATAAATGACTCGCTCAAATAAAAAGTACTTCCCAATGAACCCTTTTAGCTACGACAGTAATCCATAGAATCGTAGCTTTTGCGCTGGTTGATTGTGTACGACGGTACAAGGAGAGCACTGGTGCTTTTATTGGGGTTACCACCAATCTCCGCAGAAGGGTGCTTCCCATTTCTGAGCGAATTTGGCTGTGGTGGTTAATACGTTCATGATCAATTACATAAATATGTCCAATTCTGTGAGAGAGGTGACACTTGATCCGAGCTCAACAAAGCCAAATTTGATGAACCGTGGACGACCCCGTAGTTACTACTTATAGAATGTTACGTAACAGGAAAATAAAAATTATGCTGACTTGGTGTTGCAATATGATACTTGCATACATCTGAAGGGAAGATAAATATGTACACTTGGCCTGCAAGCTCGTGCGTTATGGTGTTGGTGTGATTTCAAGAAACTAGTAGCCATATATATATATATATATATATAAAGGTCGGTGAATAAACGCTGACCGCAACTGCGATGTATGTAGTGAAAAGAACTGTGAAACTGAATATATATATATATATATATATGTGTGTGTGTGTGTGTGTGTGTAGGTCGAAATATGGCAGATCGAACTATTAATAGGTCGTAAGTTGTATTAACTGGTCGATCATAAAATTGAAATCAGTCCCAAGTATTGGCATAGCCCTAGTAAACAAGGCAAAGAACAGAAGAAATAAATTCAGAATGTTAACTCACTCAATTTCCTCTCCTGTTACCATCGTAAATCCCCAAGCGGGATGATGAATATTCAGTAGGTCGAAATAAGGCAAATCGAACTACGAATATATATATATATATATATATATATATATATATATATATAAGGTAGAAAATGGTAGATCGACTGCGAATGAGTAGGTCGCAAGATAAGTAATTAGTTTCGATCATATTTTTCAATAGCATTTACTAGCAAAGACACTAAACTGTAACGGAAGAGTAAGTTAAATAAGTATATTCACCAAGTAGTTTGTCACATCCCAAATCGATCACGACATTTCGCGTTTCGTTCTTTATAATTAGCTGATTCACAGCTTGCATTAGAAAATGAAACCGAGGCACTTACGTAGTACGGTTGAGTGTTTTATTTATAAGACACAGCATATTGAATGTAAGACTTATGGAAAAAATTGTTAAAAGGGCTACTGACTACGAATTAGAGCTATTGTAGAAGAGACTAAAGCTGCTTCAATGTCTGAATCAGTACTGTACATTATGCATGACGCATTACCATGACTACACAAACGAAAAGGGCTATAGTAATGGGCCTATGTCAATATATGACAGTATTATAAGAACCTAAAATAATACCAAATAAACCGAATACTACATATGATGCTCAGTCTGAATGCAATTACAATCTGGTGTATTGAGGGCAACTTTTGGCGATTGCGATGTGACCACGGGTTTCTACACAAATGTCGATAACACAATGTGCGTGAACAGAAATTACATCTAGGTCGTCAATCTAGATCAAAGGGTACTTCGACTATGGAGAATATTTAAGCATATTCGTGACTTAGTGATAATTCCACATTGACTTTCAGTCATGTAAGGATGAAGGCACTCTTACCGCACTCTGATTTAAGCGCTACTTGTACTACTTCTATGGTGCAAGTAACATATTTAGCACTAGTTGTAAAAAAAGTTCAAGCAGCACTAAAATCAGAGTATATGAGAGTGGCTATTTCTGGTACTTGTGCTATTTGTGACACTCAAATAACAACAAAGTAGATACAATTGCCTTGTCTGCTTTATTACAGAAAAGGTCATTAATCCATTCTCTTATCATTTGCGAAGCAGCTTTTAATCAGACTGTCCCTTAATTCGTTACCTCTGGCGTTAAGATCAGATCTGAATACCTCTTGTTTGAAAAGTAAGTGTATTTAGCGACTACCACTCTAACAGTAACAAAAGAAATAAGCATACATAATTTGCTTTCCAAGGCCAGATTTCATACTATCATTTTCATGAGAGTGAAATAGTCTCAAGCAGTAATAGTTCAAATCGACGTCGTACTAATGAGGAAACTGTCAATGTGATATAACAATGGCCATACAGGGAATAACAGTCTAAATTATTATCGGCTTTCATATAGCGCTTTATCGCCGATGTCTCAAAGGTTTAACAAACAAGTTTCCTCCAGTTAAAAGTAACCCATTCTAGAAGAAATCCCTCTAGAAAGTCACAGCTGCATCAGAGGTAATGACAAGTTTCTTCACAAGGTACCCGTTTAACTAAAGCATCTTGCCAAAAACACAAAGTAATGAACCCGGCAGGACTCGAACCAGCAACTCATGGACCGCTAGTCCGACGCCTTATAGTCAAGGCTCCACCACGTTTACCCTCCCGTGGACTCCACGCTCTCGTGAGGGGAGGGGGAAAATTCAGGTCTTAGTCGAAAATGAAAAGCTGCAAATATCAAAGGAAAGGAGACCCTGTCCTCCCCCAAAGGGCTGCATCTTCACATCTTGTTTGTTTATATAGTTCAAGCCTTGAAGGGCAGTTGTTTTACGACACTAAGCGACCACAAACGTGGGAGAAGCCTGTGTGGC
>WURT03644080.1:17058-38412 GCA_009936505.3 Holothuria glaberrima | reverse complement strand
TGGTTTAAGGCCAGTTCATACTTCAGTATAGTGCTATAAAGCTATGAAAATGGAACACTGACTGTTCTACTCTGAGCTGGCCTGTGATTGGCCTGGAAGAGTAAGGGAAAACCATACATGGTTCTTATAGCTTTATGGCATGTGAAAACTTGGAAGTATAAGCCAGCCTTTGTACTGCCAAATTTTCACATACTATAGAGCTGTAAGAACCATGTGTGATCATGCCCTTTCTCCTCCAGGCCAATCATGGCCATGTGCTGTAGCTCAGATTTGAACAGTGAGCATTCAACTATTAGCTACAGTATTAAGTGGTATACTGGTGTATAAATCGGCTTTTAGGATTATGGGACAGTTTATATTTCCAAATTTTCATGTGGTTTAAAGCTAAAGAGTATGGTCTTCAATTGTTCTTCCAAGCCAATTACGAATCTATGTCATTTGAACAATGTTCAACTTCATGGTTTTACTGAGGAAGAGAAAGGGATGACCGTATATGGTTTTTACAGGTTTATACTGACTGTACCTTGCAAGAGTTTGTAATAGGTTTTTCACCGACATCACTGCGCTCTGCGTCTCTCTATTTTGATGGCCAGGTGTCCATTATAAAACAATTGTAACTAAGGCTGTGTCGTGCGCGCATATCGATAACACACCTTCTGCGCATGTTCAGTGACGTCCAGTATGCCAAATTGAAACGCAGTGACATCACGTGTAAAAACCTCTATAAACCGGTCGTAAGACTGATACTAAAGTATACATTGGCCGTAAGGCTGCTTTATACTTACAAACTTTATGCATTATAAAGCTATAAGAATTATAAGGTCACCCCTTGCTCTTCTGGAAAAATTGAGGACATAGCTCTGAGTTGAACAGTGTTCAGCTTTCAGAGTTTTACAGCACTGTACTGAATTGGCCTTTAGATAGTGAAGTTAAAGGTGCTGTTGCATCACCTCAAACATATTTAGGAATATCCATGTAAAGAATGGAATCTTGTCCTATCTCTCTTTACAATTGGTGACTGCACTTTGATCGTCATTAGTTCAATAACAGCTTCACGTTGGTGAGTCGGTGACTTGTACAGTCAGTTGTGTTCATTTCCCAGGGAAGGTCACACACAGAATTGGATATGGATTTGAACAATTTAAACTCAATACAGGCTACTGAAGCTTTGTCTGGGCATGGAAGCACTACCTTGGAGCGAGATAGCACTCACACTCTGAGTGATGTACTTGACTGACCAGTGCCTCTACTTTAATTTGGAGGAATGGCTAGAAATAAACCTGGTGGGAATAATTTTGACGGGGGCAATATTGTTGGGTCTTAAAACATGACAAAGTCAGTTGAAGAGTAAACTGCTACATGCATATTGTTTGTTCTTCATTCTTTAAAGGACCTCTCCTCCATTTTGACTTAACTCAATTTAATTGACATCTAAGTCCTGATCAATATTTTTGAAAATTAATGCTAGATTGAATAATTGTTTTTCAATAAAAAGGCTTGCTGGGGATGGTAGATAGGCCAATAATAAAAGGGCATCGTGGGAGGCAATAAGAACTAGTGTAGCCTTCCATCAGTAGGGGCGAGGGGCTACAAATGAGTGAAAAGAGCTTAAAATAAAAAGTGGAGAAATCCTGATTTATATAAATGCAAGCAAATATTAGTGATTTTTTGCTAAAGTATGAAAAATAAATGCTGTACCATCATCTTTCATGTGTAGAAAAGATGCCTAGAGACAGGTTGTTGTTAAATGTTATTTTTAAAAAACATTGGGTATTATAATTATCCTCTGTATTTTTCAGATTAAAAAAGCATAAAATCTAGTCAAAAATTTGTAGTAAGTGACTAAAGTTGCACAATTGGAAGGCTGTAATGATTTCAGTTTCTGGAATCATTAAGGACCAGGTCAACTGCCAGGCAGAGCTGTCACTGTCAGATGCTTAAAACTTGGCATTATCTTTGCAAACTAGAAGTCAATTCTGGAAGTTGTCAATAAATACAGTTTATAGGCATTTCCTGTGCATTAATGCTTATGATTGTGCCCAGAGCAGTTAAATGTTGAAACATTTAATTGATCATAAAACTTGAATGTGAGTGTTCAGAAGATGATCTGTCAGAACTGTGTATTGACTTGTTAGTTTAAGTTAATCATTTATTCTATTGCTGCTTGGAGCAAAATATCCTGTACAGGTACATATACTGTAGTCTATGTAAATGCAGACAGGAGTCCATCTGTGTTCTACCTTCTAAGTTAATAAGGTAACATTGCTTCTTCCCAATTCAGCACCCAGAATAAAAGGATTAAATTTCCCTTAATTTAATACCCCCATTGTTTGCCCTTCTTCTATCAACACCTATTGTAGTTTAATCCTAATCCTGTTAAATGCTGAATAGATTTTTCCAAGGAATTTAGCCAGACAGGGATTAACAACCATGTGGTGTTCAGTACAAGTTTTCTCATCAATAGGAGGATTATATAGTATTGCTACCACAGTGGACAATTGACTATTTACTGTAAGGTTGTCATTTTCAACTCCCTTTCTCTTGTAACCCCACCCTCTTTCTCAGAGACAGAAATCATGTATTGGTATCATGTACTGCACAATTGCTTTTGTAGAGTTTTTAATCCCCAGTGCAAGGGTTTTAGATGAAGCTCTTTAAGTGGCATTAAATGGTGTTTGCATTAATCAGTAAATCTCTTTTCTTAAAAAGCTTTGAAAGAAAAATCTCCCCTGTTTCTGATACTGTTTTGGCAATCTTGAGTGACAGGTTTGATTGCCCTTAAACCTGACATTCTTTCACTCCCTTTGAACAGTTAACTGACTGAAAATTTCCTGGTTGAAAGATCACTCAGCATTGACATGTTTGGAGATGTGATACTCCCAGTATCATGAATATTTAAACAAGGTTTGGTAAATTGAAGGGACAAATGAGGTAATTACATGGAATCGTCTGGCATTGCTTCTCCATTCAGACTAAAATTTGTTTGTCTCAAAGGCTGGTACATATGATGTGAAATGTAGTGAGACTGAGAGATGAATTACAGGAGACTGTGTAATGGGTTGTATGTGATTGTGGAAAGAGTGAGTTGAAGGAAGGCTGAAGCATATGATGAAATTTTAATGTCTCAACAAAGCTTAAAGGGCATGCAGCCAACCTAACCTTCATTTGGAATAGTGCACTGAACTCATCAACTTTCGTCTTATTTTGCTCAAGTACAGTATCTTCCTTGATGTTTCACAAAATTATTTACATCAAAGAGATAACATGAAGATAGCTAAATTAAAAAAAAATTATGGACCATGGATTTGTCTTGAAAACATACTCATCAGAGGTACCTCACCTTGCAAGACATTCAGGAGTCCTGTAAAAAATGAGTAATATGCCCATATTGCATTGGAGCACTGCATTGAAAGCAGTCTGCCATAATAATGTTTGAAATGAGTAAATGGGTAGACTTAGTTTAATGTCACATTGTCAATTTGCCAGACTAATCTGACATGAGGATGTAATGGAGTTTTTGAATAGTACTCAAACTGGAGTTGCAGCTTTGATGAATATTTATGATTTGGTTTTAATGACCATACATGTTTTTTGTAATATGGTAAATTTGTATTGAATTCAGGGTGGTAATACTTCTTAAGTTTGTGGACTTTGGCATTATGGGAGCAGCCATTGTAGGTGCTGGAGTGGGACAAATCTGCCTGGCGGGCAAGACTTGGGGAAGGTCAATAATGGCATTATCATTAGCCCTATTACTTCCAGGTGTTAAACACTAGACTGACACATGTTCAGTTTCTTGGTGTTGGTTGGTGACCAGAGTGAAGGTTTACATATTGTCAGATGTGCCAGGGATTAAGCTTTTCATCAAGGTGAATGAGAAATTATGTATGGTTATTGACCTTGCAGTCTCTTGTTTTTGAGCACGTTTAAGCCTCCAAGTTTAGTTGAAACTTCACATGTTTTGATATGTACACAAATTGATTTGACTGCTTTCAAATTTGCCCCCACATGGTATTCTTTGGCAGGGTTGTTATTAAAGTGGAATCCTGTATGTGAAAGATTTTGCCATATCAGGATCCAGGACTATTATCAAGTCAGACATTGCAAAACCAACATGTTCAACTGAATGTGGATAAACATTTTATCTTTTAAGATTTTTCTGTAGTCATAAATTTAAAGCAACTTGCAGAATGATTACTATACTTAATGGGAAAGAGTAATGTATTGCAACAACAAGGATCTGAATAGGACAATTAGTCAAGCATTTCACCAGACATGTTTTTGTTATTAATGATGGGGAAAGAATTTGATCCATTCTGCACTAAATTTACCTGTGACCAGATGTCACAACATTCCCAGATAATACTGAGATATTCTCTACCAAAATATATCAGCTTGATTGATGTATTTGCAACTCTTTCTGACAGTTGCTCTGTAGGATTTAGGTCCTGCTGGCTCTTGGTGTTGTGTCTGGCACCTGCTTTTGGTTCCCTCAGAAGGGGTATTGAGAAGCTCTGCCTTTGATAGCAAGAAGGAATGTGGTTTGGTATGTGACTTCTATGTCTTTGTAGAGACATCTGCAATATGTGACACACATTCCGTAGGTTTTAATGTATCATAATGATATACTGTCTCGGAGTGTCTCCTTGCTCATTTGTAATGATGACAGGAGATGTTGCAGGATCTTCTTATGGTTGCAGTCTAGTATTTACTTATGCCACTGAGAAACAAACAAGACATTGAAATGACTGACATTTTAAACCTATGAGGATAATTATGTAAGTTATTTTTGTCAATTTAATTGCTTTGTCAAATTCAGTAAATTATATATAAAGTAAATAATTTTCTTTTTTTTTTTTGAGAAAGATACGTGCTTGATTGGATAAGTCAACAAAAGTACTAGTTACTTTTACCAAGATACCATAATAATAGCAATAATTAAGGCATTGAAAGGCAGCTTTTTATGATGCTTAGTAACTAGGAATGTGGAAGAAGCATATATGGCTAATTACAACTTCAAGTTGGGTGGCTGACATCTCAACAGTTTAGATCAAATTTGATGTTTTCCAAATGCTACTTCAGGTTGTAGGAAAACCATAAATTGCTCTGGGGATGAAAAACTGTGATTCAGCCAGGAATGAAACCCAAACCTCCTGGTTGTTAAGCTTTTCATTTCAAATGCCACTACCTTAATCCAGTTGGACACTGCACCCGTAACTTAGCATGCAGAGAAAATAAATACATACAGGGCAAAAACATGCATGTAAAACATTGGACTAATCAGGAATCTGCCACTATAAAAATTCTTTGCCCCACAAAGATTAACAAGCTGTCTATGGGCCATTGTGATGCATCCAGTGTGCACAGGTTTACTACTCGGTGGCCATCCTATGCAGTAGAGCTGTAATTCTAGAACGCAATGAGTGGTATGGTTTCGCAGCGAAACCCTACGTATATAACAATGGTAAATTAGGGTTTCACAGCAAAACCATACGTAGCAAAAGGGTTAAAAGGTTTATTTATATCTTAGGCATTTGTAGAATTTTTTTTCTAGCCTTTTATCAATTTAATACTGTGTTTTGTCACTATTATTTTCTGATTTCTCCATCAAGAAAGGTTGTTGATACAAGCATGATGCAAGTTTAGAATCCTTCTAGTCTAGGCCCTTGACATTTGTTTGTGTCTGAAAGATATAGGAAGGGATATTTTCATTTCTGAAGAAAATTAAAATACTGAGTGTTGAATGTTTAATCTTATTTGTCATTCAGTTACTGTAATGTTTGTTCAGTAGTGTAATTCATTTGAATGATATGGCATATTTCTTGTGTAGTTTGCATCTACTGTATGCTCACTCACCTGTAAGGCTCATATACCATACTGTACTTTAAGGCTAAGGTTGTAACTGTAACAATTTTATATCTCAGAGCTGAATTTCAATTTCAAGGTATTTAACACTTAAACATGTCTGCTTGTTTAGTTGGTTTATGAAATTTATACTTGTCATAAACTCATCTTAGTAATGCATTTACAGCAATTAAGTGGTTCGCTCTCTGTGATAAGAAGGAAGGACAAAGTAATGAAATTGTTTCCTATAAGTTTAGAAGAAAGGTTTTTTAGATACATGTGTCAATGTAAACTGCAGTGAGAGGAAGGCAGAATACAGAAGAGTAATACTTTGCTGACTTACACTTTACCACTGTTTTATATTTTATTTGCAGTAAGACAAGGTAGCTTCAATGTACACCTGCTTAGCATGCTTTGTAATATCCAGCAGAGCAGATTGTTCCCCCACATACTGTACCAATCTGTGTCTCACTGATTAAGGGTGAGACCGTATGGCCATCTATGCAGACTTTTTTTGACTTACTAGAAATAGCGTTTCTCTTTGCCGCTACAGATGAACTTGTATTTCAACAAGAAAACATGAAGAAATTTGATCTTGTTCAAAGTAGCTTTTGAGCAAAATCTGACTATGTGCTTCGTTTGGTTGTCAGATGTCCTGTCAGTTGTGTCCATTAGCTGGATGTGAAGACATCAATGCATAACCAGAACTGCAATAGCCAACAACTGTAAAGTGGGCGCTACTGTAGTTTCCCCAGGAGTGGTTCAATGCATGTAATTTGTTGAGAATAAGGTAGCACATATTGTTTGCAAGAAAATTCAAGTAGGATATCACTTTCCTCCATGTTCCATTTGTCATCACTCTCCAAGCTGGAATCTTCCTTACAAGGTGATGTCAAGCTCAATAGCAGGTGAAACACACACAATTACTAGGGAAAATGCACACCAGATTGAATTGATGTATCCTGGTATCCTAATTCATGAATGGCTATGTTGAAGTATGTGAAAATATGCCCTGTAAATGAATTGATTCAT
Organism: Holothuria glaberrima; assembly: GCA_009936505.3. Lineage (NCBI taxonomy): Eukaryota > Metazoa > Echinodermata > Holothuroidea > Aspidochirotida > Holothuriidae > Holothuria > Holothuria glaberrima. The sequence goes on along the minus strand of WURT03644080.1, from coordinate 31,536 downwards.
GCAGATCAACTCCTTAAAAACTTTACCAGAAATATGTAGTAACGATTCTTGATGAATTAACACGTTAGCAATACTGATACTTATTTAAGGGAAATAAGAAGACAGTTTTTCGTATTTGATGTTTCAAAATAAGTTTTGCACAAATGTTTACACCCTTTCATACAGGATATGGGTTTATAAGATTGAGGTACTGTAGGTACAGAATTGTACAATAATTTAATGTAAATTCTATGCCAGTCTAATAAGGTGTATGATTGATAAAATATTTCATGATCAAAATACACTGACAAACTTGTAAAGCAGATTGTTTTGGAGATCAAGCCCAACTGTAGTGGAGAGTTTTAATACAAGAGGACAGATAAACCTTTCAGAAATGTGTCAGTATACTTAGCATGCAAGACAAAAAAAAAAAAATGGCTGTGCAGAGGAAACATAATTGTCTTGCTTTGTAATTCTCTTTCAAAGAGCAATTTTGTAAAATATGTGCTTCTCATTTTAAGATATGTTTTTCAACCTCTTTGGCTTACCAATTTGAAAGACTTCCCTTGCAAGTGTCATTAATACAACATGTATGCAAAGACATAAAAGTGATGATGCTTCAGAAAAGATCAACATGAGCATGATGAACACCATTTCTACTTAGAAATTATTTTTTTTTCTGGAAAACTACAAACAAGTAGAACCATCACAAATATAAATTCGTCTTTTGCCTCTGAAATGTTGATTTCAACTCTGTATGCAATGTGTATTTATAATATATGCTGTGAATTACATTTCCTGTCCAGTCTGTAAAGTTCTTCACATTTGAAAAATGGCCTGTGGTGACAAAAAATAAGCCACCCTGCCAATATAGTATATGGAATTTGTAGTGAGTACAGCTGAATGTCTGTCTGCATCTGATTTTCTTCTCTTCCTTCTTCTCCAGTAGTTACTCGCTCAGTAGTTTAGATTTAACGAACAGATGCGAGTAGCATAGACTTGCTCTGTTGGCGGTTACAGTCTCCTCACTATTCTCATGGTGTTCAAAGTACTTTTTGTTAAAGGTAGGATGCATGCCCTTATCTATGTCGTTGTGAAAAGTGCATGTTGAATTGTTATTAACTTGTGTTACCAGTGGCTCAGGACGAGATGGACAAACGAAAAAGAAACCTTTCTTGAACTTGTAAAGTATGATACTCCCTTTCCCTTACAAAAATTTATGTCACAAGAATGGAATTCATGATAAATTAGTTTTAAAAGGAAAGTATTGTAAACTCTCTTGGATTTCAGTTCCATTAGCCCTTTGCCACTGTAATATAAAAAGTGTTTGATGTGTGTTTTGCCTAGTAGCTCTTGTTCGATTGAAGTGGTACTTCTTGAATGCATAGTCAACATGATAATTCCCATGTATTAAATTTGCTTCCTTCTTTACTGCCCTTGTTGCTTGGCTTCAACTGGATGTAATCACTTGGATGTAACAAAGAAGAAATGCCCATAGTTTTTGTTGGTTGATTTGTGTAGAAAACAGTACATAGCAGTAGAGTTTATGTTCTAATTATTGAACTGAATAGATGTAGAGTTCTACATTAAAGATCCTTGTCTGTGGCAGACCTTTCCTCACTCCATCCCATGTTTAGGATTTCCCCCCCCCCCTCCCATTCCAGCCTGCTTCTTCCCTCCCTCAGCTTCATTGAATTTGACTCCACACAGGTTGAAAACTGCATTTACTTTGTTCTTTTGTGGTGAAGTTCAGTGTTTGTCAGATGAAGTTCTGCAGTTACCTTGAAGTACAAAGTTTTGTCTCTTAAGAAAGCTGGATTTTTAAACATCATTTGTATGACTGGATTGTTAATAATCACTTTTAAATGTTTGTAGAAATGTCATTATTTAGACATCAACGCAGTGGGTAATATTGCAATATGGTTTTATTCTTTCTAGAAAGTTTTGTATACTACAGTACATATGAAGAACTCCTAAATACTCCTATTGTGTAGGCTATATATATTTCCCCTATTACCAAGCTCGGGATATACTTAGTGCTCACCCATCTCAAGATGTCACTAAGTTAATGTAATATTTGAAAGTTCCCCCTTTCTCCCTGTCATAATACTTCTTAGCCTTAGGAGTAAAAATGTTAAAATAGTTTTGACCTTTTCTCCGACTTGTCAACACATCATGGGACAAGTCTGTACACGTATTCAATGCTACAACAGTTGTATGAAATACTGTAGCTGTGCATTTTTGTCATTGATTGTCACACCAACCTGAAATAATCTCTAACATTTCATTTTCTGTGTGCATGTGTTTTGTATTTGTTACAATAGGTGTTGATTGTAAAAACATGCAAAGAAATAATTTCTTAAATGGAGTGCATGTGATATTTCCCAAAAGCAAGCCTTATGGGAATTTGCTTAAGCCAATCATAATGAAGGACACTTTGTGTAGGTGTTGCTTTTGAAAGCAAACATTTATAACTGTCTCACAGATTTCATATTAAATTTGTTGGATCTCTTCCCTTCCTTGCCAAAACATTCATTTATTTAAAATGATATTGGATCAATTTTGCCTGCTTGAGGAAGTATATAAAATTCACAGTGAGTTAAGTGATGCATCACTCTTCTCTAATTTACCTATTCATTGTGACTGGACTGTTTGTTCCACAGATTTTAGTTTTGATTAAATCTTAAAAATCCAGTCTACAGGAAGACTTGGCATTCACTGAGTTAGCATAGACAGAGAGCTGTTAGAGTGGCAGCTCTCTGTTATAGACTTGTACAAGCTGGAGTACTTATTAAAGCAATTGGCTACATATGGAATTGTGAGTAGTTTACCTCTGTCTCTATCAAAATCTTTGATTTTTCCTGTGTTTGTATTTTGCAGAATTTTTTTTAGTAGCGTTGACTACTGTTGAGTGAGTGACTGACTGCCGCTTATTTATCGCAAGTTATTTTATAATCTTGTGTGATCCTGATCTTACAGAACTCCTGTAAAGAAATTGGTTGTGGAATGTGACAAATTTCATAGTCTGATTATTCGTGTATGAATTCTAGTCTCTTATGAATGCCTACGTTTGTTCTTGTTGCAACATTTCTCCTACATATAGTATTCTGCATCTCTATTTTCACAACTTGTGAAATACGGTCATTTCCAAAACAGAGGACTTTTGATCTCTTTGATGTTCCAACTGTCCTATACTCTCAAGTTTGTATTTCTGTTTAAAGCAAAGGCAGTGACACTACCACTGTGGGAAGAAACCTTCAAGTCAGCAGTCTCACTCCAGTCACGTGGTACTCCTAATACATTACATCAATATCTCCAGGCAGTAAGAGCCTTACCCAAATTTCAAGAGGGTTTTTTTTTTTTTTTCTGTCAACACATTTGGCCGTGTATGAATCATAGTTTAGTGTGGATGTTGTTGCGAGATGTCAGACTAATGTCACTAGACCTAGACCCTGTGTAAGTTTGTAATTAAGCTTCAGAGACAGGAAACAGTATCCATGAGAAGTTAAGCAACCCTTCCAGCTGTGATACAGTATGTGTCTTTGGTTTATTGCGGTTGTTGCAGTAGATTGGCGTGTGGTGTCTACTGTACCTACAGAAACACTTCAGGGCTATGTGTTGGTCAGATAGGATGGATGACTGGTTTCCTCTAGGTATTGTTGATTCAACATCAGAGTGACCTGTTGATTTTATTTCTGGATTGTATTCCTCTCAAATTATTTTGACCATTAAAGGATCTGGCATGTATGGATTCGTGGACGAAGTCTCTTCACATGCTATGGCGTGGCAAGTCTTTTTGGTTAATTTTAGTAGGGTAGAAAAAATGAAAGTTTGCACACAGCTGACATTAAAATTTGTTTTCTACTATTAAATAGAGTCACTGATATTTCTACAGTTTTCCTGTGCATGTCTTGAGAGTCAATATGTATTAATGCATAAGGTAGCATTCATACATGTAGTAAAAATTCATGAAAATGAATTTTTCCTTTATGCTGTAATTGAGGTTTTTGGATAGCTTCGTTAAATGCTAGTCAGGCATACCTGTATAGATGTAAAGTGGATTCTGAAGACAAAATAGGTCACTTTGAGAAGGCTCGAGATATGTACCCCCTCAAGTATCAGTTTTATACATATTAACTCTGAACTTTAAATACATAAATTTGGGATGAGAATGAAAGTACCAGCTTTATCACATTAGTGAGATTATTGTGGATGCTAGTAGAATTTGAGTAGTTGTGTGAATCAGAGTTAGAAGGTTGGGTGGAATGCTGTGCAAATTTAGAGGACTTTGATTTCCTGTGTACATTGTAAAATTAGCCTTGCTTTAGTTTGGATTATTTCCTGCACTCATTGAGCTACCTTGAGTTCTTTTGACACAGCATCTTTAATTGGTTAGCCATGTCCACTGTTTTGACTAGCTCAATAGCTTTTCTTCATTTTCCTATATCACAAAAGATAAAAATCTGTCATTTCACTATATTGGTATACATTAACATCTAGGCCAGGCTTCATCAAATGGCGGTGCATGTGCCACTTGTAGCGTGCGACGTGGTTTGGGGTGACGTGCAGAAATACTAGAAGAATATTGAAAAATTATACAACTTGAACAAGTCCATTAAAAATTTATTTTGACTCACAGAAAGTAAAATTTCCTTTCAATTCCTAACCAAGATACTCAAGTTTACTTTGATTAGTATAAATAAACAGTCAGTGCACAGCGCACAATCAGTGCTTTGACTTTTCCAAGATTACCAGCATCTTCTAAATGCCACTTCAGCCACTAGGTAAGCGCAAATTGCTTTTTCTTAGTAGTTTCTTGAATCTGACACACAAGTTCCCCCTTCGAGGTGGTTTCGAAAGTTGCGTAAACCAAGATGATTTACAAAAAAAATTAGAAAATTTTGTGGAAAAATTTGGTTGGAAAATGGGACAAAACTATGCACAATTTTGCATCTGAGCCCTTTCTGAAACATTTCTGAAGCAAAAATTAATTGAGGAAGCCTGATCTAGGCAAATACTGCAGATGTTGATCCTGTGCTTTATAAAGAAACAACATAAATTGTCTTCCAAACATCCTTAGACTGTTGCCATGATGGCATAGGCAGTGGTTTGGTATGAAGTTAAAGGGGCATTTTACTTGGGACATTTGTTTGTTGTACTTAAATATGTGAATTGAAGTACTGGAGGTTTTGCATCACCCCAGATACATTTTGTAATACTGGGGCACTGTATTTGAAATCACTTGGCATTGCTCTTCAATTGACAACAGAGAATTGTGATTGATGAGAGGAATGTGAGATTTATAGGGAGGGAGCTTGCACAAAAGGTCAAATCCAGTGGATGCTTCAGTTGTTCTGGAGCACATTGCGCCAGGCACCGCATTACTTTACTAAGTGACCTAGCGTTGGCGTATTTGTTTGTCCTCCAGAGGTGATTGCATTAGTTGACTTTTGCATGAGTGAAATATCCCTAAATTAGAGCAGTCTCCATCTCATGAAGTAATGTACTCAGCAGAATATGGCCATGGGCATTCAAATTACAAGTGAACCTAGGCCCTTCTTTGGGAGCTACCAAAGACTTTGAAGAGGAACAGAATTCAATTTGTGGGAATTCTAATTTTCTGGGAAAAACTTTGGCCTTAATGGGTGAAAGTTTGTTTGGCAAAAAATACTGTATGCTGTTGTAGGCTTAGAGGCCTACTGTAACTGAAAATTTATGATGGAAGGTATGCCTGTGTCTTGTGCAGTGCATGTTTCCACCAAGTTGCATCTGTAGGCCTATGTCCCAGTCCCAAAATCCTATTTGGACATACTTAAACTGAACCTAAGATATCTTAAAACATTTGTAAATATATTTAAGGAATAAACCGCATTTGACAGAGTATTATTGGTAAATAAACCGTCGAGACTCCAAATTTGGCAAATAACGGACGAGACGAAGCCGAGTCCGTTATTTGCCAAATTTGGAGTCGAGACAGTTTATGAGACAGTAATAGTCTGACAAATGTGGTTTATTCCTATTCTACCACCGAAAATGTGTGCAAAACTTCATTTTATATCAGTGTTTACGTTTACTGACCGTGTTTGTGGAATAACAGGTCAGTGTTTAACAAATCAGAATGCAGGATTCTCAATAACGGATGGCTAGAGGTGGTAGAATTTAGTTTATATTCATTAAGGGAGATGTATGATTTGTCCCTTTTCTGTATTAAAACCCATACCTTTAGTGCATGGCATTAGTTTTTTTTGGACACATGCACAGGTCTGGGGAAATGTTTATTTAGTGGGAAGCAAGTAAACTTTGCCACAATTTTTTTCATACGTTCATGTATAAAAAATGCCCCATCTATTGCAATTGTTTAAATTTTCCTCTAGATACCAAATTTCTTGGTAATGAGCTTCCTTAATTTGGTATTCTATTTTTTCAACCTATGGTATAATTTGAGATTGGACGTACAGAAATGAGCTTATTTCCATCAGAGCAGATCAGTTTATGGGGAAAAATAGACTGAAGAAAAAAATTGTGGAAAGCTATGACATGCACATAGCCTTGTAGTGTAACTGTATCTGTCTGTGAAGAAATGATTATCAAACATACAGTAGGTGTACGTCAAGTGGACTTTCAAGTCTGTTTTAAACATCGTGATCAGCGACACAGTAGAGTAAAATAATTTGATTAGGATCTTCCTGACAGTTTGTCAGTCTGGAAAAGAGAGAAAGGCATTCATCTGTTGGACAGTCAGCTGGCATACAACATCTACTCAACTGTACAGTTGGGAGCTCAATTGATTGTGTATAGTGGACAAAATCTCTAATGTCCTTTGGATGAGATTTCCTTTAACTAATTACATTTACATAATTGATCTACTAAAGACCGTAAGAAATGACCCCAGGAGTTGCAACTGTTTGAAAATTTCAAAAATTTATGGATAGACTGGACAGTCTAAGTGTAGGTAAGTAAAAGGGACTGTGTGTCTTAAATTTATGTTGTGGAGTTTAAAGGGCATATTACAGTCACACCAGTTTCAATTGGTTTACAAAACATATCTTAATAAATGTATTTGTTATTTTGAATCATTTGATATTTTCAGAAATATTAAATACATGCAGAATAGTTTAAACATTAGTTTATTTTAAATGTAGTAAATTTCTGTTAAAAAAAACATGGAAAATAAAGAAGAGCAATCTGTAAGTGAAATTTTGGTAGATTTGTACAATTTTGCAGATGTTTCAAAGTGAAGTTGGGGAAACTGGTTGTTCCCTATAAGAAGGGAACTTGGCAGTGTGTGTGAACCATAGACCCCATATGGACAGAGGGTGATATGACCAAAAATGTCACTACCGATTGAATGAAATGAGGCTTACCAAGATGGCTGTAGAGCTACTGGGATTGGTGTAATTTGATGATGAATATGCAACATTTCAGACAAAATACAAACATGAATGGTAGGAAAATATCACAGTTCTTTCTCTTGGTTTGTTCTGACCAAAATGTGCATTTCGTCACACAAGTTGATACTGATTGACTTTGGCATGTCCAAATGTTCCACACGAGACACCAGAGGCAGCCATGTTGCTATGCCTAAATGTTTACGTACTGTGACATTTCACATATCTGGCATTAGTGCAGTGTGTATTTGTGGTGTGGACTTACAGTGTGTGTACTGGGTACAACAAAAACCTCATTTAGAAATGTCTAGAATCTGAGTATTTTTTTTTACAATTTAAGTAGTAACTGACTATATTTTATAAATTAAAATTACACAAGATCATCAAAAATTTAATGATAATTGTAATAGATTTATACATTTTTCAGGATACTGTCAGCTATTAAGTAACTGTTTTCCTTACTGTTCACCTACATTCTGTTTTGGGATTGTTATTGACAAGTTTTAAAAAAAAAAGTATGTAAAATCCTCAACTGCAAAATTCATCTCTTAGCAATACTATTGGTCGTATAGATTTGATAAGAACCAGGTGCCAGATTTCTATAGCGAGAAGCCTGTTTTTAAAGTCATAGAAAGTAGGAATTAAATGTAAGACGTTTGTCATGGTGAAAAGCAGCATTTGTCGAGACTCCTAGAATGCCCTGGTGTTACCAATTATAACATGTACTGTACATACAAACTTGTGAAATGAGCTCATAAGTTTATGTCAGTGTTTTGCTCACATACCAAGGAAAATGCTTTACTAACTGTATTTTTGGGTTTAATAGTTGAGGATATGACTGTGTGCTTTGGGAGTAAATTAGAAGTCACTTTGCAAAATTTATCTTGGAAGCAAACCACATGCTATCAAAGGTGGTAGTTTTATGGATTCAAATTGCCAGGCTCATTCATGACGGAATTTGTTCAAGTTTGCATCCATGCTGATATATGTTGAAAGTTGTACATTGATGCGAATCAGTGTTTATGCTAAGGTGCAGGATTTCAGAATTCCACCACATGAGATATTTTGCAAAGAAAATAATTGCCTGTGGAAAATTTCTAAAAATCTTTAGCTGTTTAAATCACCCAGTTATATAGCAGAAACATGTAAAATTAGAAAAAAAAATCCTGCAAAATTTAATAAAAACTCTGAGCAAAATATTGAAAAAGTCAACACTGGTTCTTATCATGTGCAAAGTTTTGTTCCTGAACTCATGAAAGAAATGTACAGTACTCTAACATTACTATCCTTGCACTGTGTGTTATTCATAAAAATGTACTCACACTTCAAGTCAATTGATTCACACTCATCCTGCTGAGGACAAGTTTCTCACTGTGAATAGAAATGTGTGCCATCTTGAATGCATTGGAATCCTGATGTGTGTCCTTGTATATAATAAACATAAAAAACATATGGTAGATGCAAGGCTGTCATTTGAGAGCACACAGTCTCAAGTGGCAAAAAGTTAAACATTTAAAAGAGGATCACTACTGTATAATTTTATAATAATCCTGATTTTTATCTTATTAAAAATGTTAAATTCTGAAATTTTTTGAGTGGGCTACTGAATTCTGTTGTTTGATGTTTGCCTGCCGTGATGTCATATACTACTTTTACATACTGTCACTGCATATAGTGCAAGGACAAAGTCAGTCATCTTGAAAGTGATATTTTACTCTGGAGTCTTTTTCAACGAAACTGTTCGTCATGCGTGATGATGAGTTTTCCCAGAAGCATTTGCCAGGAAGACGGCAATGCTGGATTGGGTTTTAATAACTCTGCACACACCGTACCACACAATAATTCACTATTAGATGCCATTTATGTACTCGCTGCATTGTGTTCATCACATACAATGTTGTGTACACACCTGTACACAGTATTTTTTGAAATTTGAATGCAAGACCAGTGTCAAATTAGTCTTGGATAAAATTCCCGTTTCATCTTCACACAGTGATTCCCTTGAGTTGTCAGCGCTACATACTTCAATCCGTCATCATGAATTGCTCTATGGAAAGGGTGACATACATGTACTGCATCTAATAATGATTTTCTAAACAACTACCCAATCTGTCTGCCATGGTGGTACAGTTGCTATTAAGGACTGTGATTGTGCTTTAAATTCAATACTCTGTTGGGGGGAGGGGGAGGGGTGGTAGTTGAAGTCATTGCCATTAAGTTTATAAGTATTTGGTTCTGTTACTTCTGTAGCTACTGTAATTGTGATATGAGGCTGAAATTGCTGAATTGTAATGTTTGATTTCTTGTTGATCATTACACCAACTTTTACAGTGCTTGAGACTCCTTGTACCATGAAACCTCGGTAGAAGTTGTTTTTATATGATTCTTTAAGAAATCTGTTTACAAAGTCAATGAAAAATGAAGGATTTGTAGCCACTCAGTAAAATCTTGGAATCAGGGAAAATGAAGAGCAAAACAGCCGACATCAAAGTAAATTCAGGAAATTTGAGTAGCTTTTGAAAGAGGTAAAATGTTTGATCGACAGGCCACAGTAGCTTTTTTGTTTAAAAGATCATAAGATGAGGAAATTTATCTTAAGATTTTTGCCAGTCTGTGAAGTGTTTGATAATTCGAGGTAATTGTTGTGAAGACAAAATCATTTAGTCTTTAAGGTACCACACTGTATATGCCTCTAAATTTAAATGAAGTACTATTTCATCTACAGTATTTGATTACAGTAACTTATGTTTTTTTTTTTTTGAAAATTTGTCATTTAGAAATACTTTGAAACAGATACAAATCCCTCTGAGCGCATTTTTCATCAGATTAATCTAAAACTGGTGCCTTTTGGATAACTATTTGTTTAAACTTTCCACCTAACCATCTTTTTGTGATATGGAAAGCCGCCTTTGACTTAGGAACGATAATAATATGAGTAATAATGTAGATTTGTGTAGTGCCATACTATAAGGCAAGGCAACTGCTCATGGCACTTCATAAATAACAGTGTTGTGTTATTCAAGTAATTCCAAAAGTTTGCTTTTGGTTAGATGTTAAATACTTTCTGTAGAATTTAAAACAATGCTAACATTAATTTATGGCAACATTTGACATATGATAACTCGAACTGACGGAATGATGGAATTAATGGTTTTAAAAACTATGCTCAGTAGACTATGGACTTGTTCAGTTGCTGTCATAGCAATACTAATGGTACTTTGCCAGAAATTTGTGTTACTGAGTCTTCCAGTTAACCAGCTGAAATCTTCAACACTTACAGTAACTGATTATGAAAGGCCTCAGGTATGCAAAATAATTTTCCATTTTCATAAATGACATCTTTCGTTTAGCATTTAATGGTATGAGTGGCAGAATAATCGAAAATTGCGTCAAACCTTATATGCTCAATGCATTTAGAGTCAGACTAAGTTAGCGTCAAATGTTATGACAGTTTATCAAAGTAGAAGTAAATTGCCTACGAATCAATGGCTTGAAGTCTCGCAGGACTTCTTTGCATAAATTAATCTTTGTCGTTTTATAATAGGGTTTGAATGACTCATCCTTAATAAATTGCAGATGCACAAATTGCTGTGTGTAAGTTACTTGCAGCATATGTCTATCAGAGCTACTGGTTTTTCTTTCTGTCTGTTAATCAACCTCGTTTCTTGCGCATTGACCTCATTGAAATTGAGACTTGTAAGCCTTCAGAGTGCTACCTGATTGTTGACGTTGGCAAATATCGTTGCCTGATAGGGTGAATAAACTGCTCTGTAGGTCATCTTAGCTAGAATCTTAATGCTTCACATAAGTTTTGTAAGATCGCAGTTCCAGGCAGGGAGCTTTCGGCAGGTGTGCAGTACAGGTTGTTCCCGAAATCTGAATCTAATTAGTTACATGTATGGCAATGCCAGCTCAGGAGAAACTGTGTCTTTGTAAAAAGAGTGAGGCCTACCTTCTATTTAATAAATTGGTTCATTTTTATTGTGGCCTTTCTAGAATTGATTTTGCGAAGTAATTTTACTGGCAGAATTCTGTTATAAAGTAAGTTCACAGGGTGGGATGTAAAATGTGACAGTCAGTGTATGACATTAATGGACGTATTAAAGAAAATTTATGGTCGTTCTGTTAGTAAAATTTCTCTTCTTTCTGATGGTAAGAATGAAGTCTTTCTAGTTGTAATCAATGTAATTGTGTTCAAAACAGTACCGTGGTGCTGCTCATAGGTAACATAGGAGCACACAGTATGTTCAGTCCCTTTCTACTCCGAAAATTTTGGAAAGTGAATAAGAGTGAGTGAATATTCATGAATGATGTAGTCAATTCTTGTCCTAATTGATTGTAATGATTGCGAGCTCTCGGTTGTCGTGACTCATGAGGAGAGCACTTGATGACACAAATTTTAGTTGTTGTTGCCAGATTACATCTGAAGTTGTATGTTGACCTAAAACTGTTTACTCTACTGTAAAAAATCGCTTTTATTGTTGCTGTAGCCAACATCATGGTAAACAATTTGACTGAAATATGGTTTGCACAAGGCACAAGGTGTAACTAGGGGGAGGATTACCGTGCAGCAAATGGAGGGGGACTTAACTTGAAAATTTCACTTCATGTAAACCTTCATTGCTAATGCCAATATTAACCCATATTTCCCTCTCACCAATCACTACTTAGTGATTGATATTTGTAATAGAACCTCTGCAACCCATTTTGTATGGGGAGGTTTCACACCTGCAAAAATACACTAACCGCAACTACTGTACCTTGTGGAGGACAAACACACAGATGCTAGGTCATGTATATACTAAAGCAATGAAAGCGAAGTTGTGCATGGTACAGTGTCCTCCAGAACCACTAAGTGCATCCACTGAATTTAACTCTTTGACCTTTGGTGCAAGCTCCCTATAGCAAAGTTGTGTGTTTGTCATGTTGAAATGATCAACCTTATAGTAAAGAAGGGAATACTGTAAGTGATGATTTCTATTGGGCAAGTGAGTTTTATCACCTCTGAAGTTATTAAATGTTAATGAAATTGTCCATAGAACTCTTTGTTATAGTGATGTTCTGTTGTTCCAGTTTATAAATCTTGTCCAGTGTGTTGTTTCATTGTATTTCGTGTGTACAAAACCTTATGAATTAGTAGTATTTTCTTTTTAACACTAAAATAGATTTTTGGAGGTTTTCTGTTGTACTGTTTTCCTCTTAGTGCATCTTTCTGTTGATCTCATGATAGTTTGCTCTTTCCATCACTGTAAATTAAAAGTGACATTTGTTTGTTAATGATCCAGTGTAATTCATTGATTTCACTTTACTTTCTCATATTATCACCTAAGGGGAGTCAGCAGTTTGTCTTTATCCCATACTCAATATGCTCTGTACAGTATAGTACAGTTCAGTAGGCTTGGGCGACTCAAGTATTTGGTGTCTGGTACCTGCAGCACTTTAATTCGGGACTCTGATGGAGTCAGGACTACTGCATTGACTGCATAACTGTCACAGGGACATTATACCTCAGGAGCCATAACCTGTCGACTACTGGCCTATCAGTGTACATTTTTACACCAGTAGGCTTACACTACAGGCTTCTCAATGGCTGAGGTACCTAAAATTGTTAGCTGTAACAGACAATGTCAGATAATGGGTTAACTAATGGCAAAACTTGCCATTGAACAGAGAAAAAAAGATCAAAAGAGCCAATTGTGTTGTAATACTTCATTAAAACCTGTGAAAAAACACAAACATTTCCTCTAAAATATGATTCTGGTTCGTTGGTTTCACAAAATTGAATATACATTGCCCCTCATTAGTTGTGAGCCTAAGAAAATTGGAGTTGCCTATTTGGCTAGGATTGGTGACTCTGAAGTGGAATCAAATAATGTGCCTAATGTCTACTGTACAGGGTACTGGCAGTGTAGCCATGCTTTCCACAGTGTTGTAACTAGAGGACTGTTTCAGAAAATTCTCCATTCTGCTAAAGTAATCTTTGGCACATTTTGCATGAACAGTTCTTAGTTACACTCATCATATGCTTAATCTGCTGCATGCTTTAGTGAAGTTGAAGCTTGTTGGCAAGTCTCAGATCCTTCAGTACGTATGAATTACAAATTCATAAATTGCTGTTTCATTTGATTGTTCCTGCATATTAAAAACTCATTTATTTACAATGATGATTTAGCTGTTTAAACTGGACCATCAGGCGGCTTCCAAGATAGTGGCAGGTGGGGTGGGGAGGGGAAGGAGACCGGGACCGTTTAGCCCCTGGATTAAACGATTTTGTATGGCAATTTTTAACTGTTCTCAGGCAGTGCTAAATTACAAGTTTTTGAAGGAAAACTTTAAACTGGAAATTATTGGTGGGAAAGGGTGAGGGGGGGGGGATGGGAACTGTAGTACCTTACTTCCGCCCTCTTCCAGCTCCAGTGGCCCTGTACAGTGAGGTGCTGTAACATTGCTGAATTAATGATTTTGACTTTGTGGTGGACTGAAAAGGGTGGGTTTATTATGTCTAATCATACTTTTGATATGAAGAACGTATCCCATGATACATTGAAATTTACATTCATCTACCTGTGCAATACTGTGTATGTAGATCAGTTAATATCTCAGGTGTTACCCAAAGAAAACTTGAGGCAAATAGGACTGATGGCATTCACCTCTTTTGATGAGCAATGTTTTGTTTCCTTTGCTTCAGTCTAATGCTTTGAGCTTAAAATAGATTTAGGGATGACATATTTAGTCTGTGTAAAGTCTAGAAATTTCCAAGGCCTCCATGCTTTACATTAGTAAGACCTTAGGATGGAGGAGCAAGTTGTCAGGTATGTTTAAAGAATTGAGTAAAGATCATCAATCATGCTTATAGATTAATTATTTTTGTGGAAGGAATGTGCCAGTGTAGTGTTTGGTTCATGGCATTAAGGCCTAATCCATTTAATGCACTTAATAATTTGTAGGGTACATGCAGTGGATCCCACAACTAGTCATCTACCATTTGCATTAGTCATCCTGGACCTCCTAGTGGCCCCCAAACCTTCAGCTGATTAGAAAATCCTCTCAGAAATGTTCCATAAGCATAGCACATTGCAGAGATTGTGAATTTGTGATGAAATTTGTCATG
>WURT03644080.1:0-16958 GCA_009936505.3 Holothuria glaberrima | reverse complement strand
ATGAAATTTGTCATGTATGTTTTAGACTGAAAGGATGCTTATAATTGTCTTGTCTCCAGTAGATGTGTGAGAAGTTGTGTTTTGTTAAAAATATATGGTCAAAGGTGTCACATTGCATTAGTACGTATCTATTAATTCATGTTTGAACACAAAGCCAAACTCAAAGCACTTGTTGGTATTGTACAAAAAGATATGGACTGGGAAGGGGACCGGGGCTTCATCCTCCATGGAGTCCAGCGAAAGTAATTTTTCTCGCAGATTTTTGGAAAAATGAAGCAATTTTGTTGGGTATTAATTCAGAGCTCACCTCCCCCCTCTTCCACCCTGAAAAAATATTTTGTACACATATGGTATTGTACACCACCCCTTATTACCCATCCACCCACAGATATATATATATATCTTTTATATCTGTGCCGGCTCGACTTGAACCAATCGGTTGCAAACTGGGCCGTTAAACCTCCCCTAACTAACTTTATATCTGTGGTACCGCACAATCATGAATGTGCCAAAGTGTGAGCATTAGTTTGTATTCACCACAACACTGCTTTGTTTCAAGTTAACAGTTTCATTTTTATCAAGTAACACATAAAATAAGAATTAGTGTCTGTAGGATGTATAGTTACATTATTGGCTTGGTTTCTAGAAGGTTATAGTGTGTTTTTTGGAAAGTTTTTTTTTAAGAAGTTTTGGGCCAAATTGGCATTTGGTAGCCTCAAAAACTTGAAAGACATGGGGTTTACAGTACAGTATTCTGTTATTGCAATTCTTCTGAGGTCTTACACCCTAAGGAGATAGGTTAGCATTCTATTTTGAAACCTCCTTGACATATTACTAATTACTTAGTTTCTTTTGTGGCTACAAAAGTTATAAATCAGTGTATTTTGTTTGAAAGTGTACAACATTCACTCTGCATGAGACAGCAAGCAAGACCTGTTTCATTGATTTGATCAAGGTTTAGTAAAAAAAGAGGATGAAACAGGGATAGGAAATGGGAAGTAAAAGGGTGGATATCCAGGTTTTTTTTCTTTTCCTATGCTATCCAGGGTAGCTAACACCACCCTCCACCTTCTTCCCAGAATGTGAATTTTTTTAAAAAAAATAGTGGTTTAATTTGGAAATTTTGTGATTTTTTATTGTTGTTTAGAGTTCACAGCCAGGATTCTAGTAATGCTGGTTAGCACTGGTAAGGAAAATTTGGACCTGGCATTTTCCAGCCAGTACCTGGTGTGAATTTAAAGACTGACACAGAATTGAATGAAAAACCCTGATATAAACATCTATGGAAAACTCTCAATATGGGAAATAATGAAAAAAGTGGTGTTCCCCAAAACAGCAATTTTAGGAGGGTAACATGGTTCAGAAGCAGAAGGGACTCTAGCAAAAGCATTCAATCTAATGGTTCTAAGATTAGAATACTTCTATTTTCTTAACTCTTTTGGGAAGCTTAGTTACAGTAGCTGGCACATAACATGGCCTAGCTGGAGCTCTCTTCACAGGTATCCCAAAGAAAGCATCAGTTTACTTATAATGCCATCTTACATTACAAAAATTTTGGAAAGGGAAGATTTGCTCCTCCCTTTGAATCTCTCCCAAGAATGGTCTGCACCCCAACCTCCCCATTCCCTTAAAACCCTTGGTACCCCTGAGACTAGTCTTGAAGGTGAAACTGTTATCGTTCTCCTCAAGCAACATTAAATGTGAAGTCAGGTAATTTTGTCTTTGGCTTATAATAAAGTATTCGCTTTGTTTTCCATAAAACTGCTTGTAGTTTTACTTATATAATTATAAATCTAGTAACCTATATCTAAATGCATATATGAATGTTGAAATCGTTAAATCATAAATGTCTTCCCCCTTTTCCTTCTCCCTCCCCCCTCTCCCCATGAAAGAGTGCCCTCATAATTTCCCGATAAAGCATTATGTCATATGATCAAATGATACTTTATGTGTACAGTATTTTCCATAATTGGTAAACTGCACATAGTTAACAACCTCCCCAACAATGTTCATCCTCCTATTCTGGTAGCAATATTCCTTGCTAAGATTTAGATTTATTTTACATTTAAGTTTAATATGACCTACAGAAATCATGTCAGACTTTTCACACATTCCACAATCTCATTCTGCAGTTGCTACATACTGTGTGTCTGGAAGCTGGTTATATTTTTTTGATGTTGCATTGAAGTTAGCCTTTTCTCTAGTCGCTATCTAATACATTAACTGCCAATCAGTTATTTTAATGTCTTGGTATGAAGTAGAAATTTCTTCCTCAAGGAAGAGGGAGACTTTCTCAGACCAGACATGAAACTACTAACCAGCATTCACGTGGGAATTAATTTATGATTTCGATTAAAGCCCTCCAGTAATTATGAATCTCATACAATCTGTTTTGTTGCAGGTGTTAACACGAGCCGTCGTCAGAAGTCCTCTGGGGAAGAAAATGATTCTGATGAGGAACCAGTAATGGAGTTAGCCCACAGTTTGTTGCTGAATGAAGAGGCTTTGGCTCAAATAGCCGACTCAAAAAAGCCAATATTCGTGTTTGAATGGCTGAGGTTCTTGGATAAAGTTCTTGTTGCAGCTAATAAAGTGAGTGCAATCACAACAAGAAGGGATAGTATTATCAGTCATTTTCATTTCTTCAGGTTTTTTGGTGATACTGATTCCCAATTGTTGTTGGATGTGTGAAACAGCACACAACCATGTAAAGAAAAGAGCATATTTTAATAACACAAATTGAAGGTTTGGTGTGATCAGATAATGAAATTACAAAGTCTACTGTAATGGCTCATATGAAGAAATGAAATGAAGGAAGCTATCACAAATCTCAGTGAAGACCTAAATTTGCATCTACTTGAGCTTGTTGATGTTTAAGTATTGTATTGTGTTGTTTTGTAGTACATTGAATCACATTGTCTTGGATTTTTTTTTTTTTTTTTATTGTATTTCACATTGTACTGCAATTGTGCAGCACTTGATTTGGTCAATTCAGCAGTTTTTGTTGTTGTATAAACACTTAGAATGTTAAGGGGTTGAACAAAAGTTTGCCTGTAAATTTAGTAAAACTTTCACAACTTGCTTAGACATAATATACAAATATTTTACACTGGAACACTTTTTTGATATCAACATTATCAGTATATGCTTAACATCATCAACATGTAAACATATTTGCATTAAGATTGTTGAAAAAGGCCAGATACATTGTCAGATTCAGTCAAAAATGTGTTTGATGAAAATATTTTGCCTTTTAAGTTTGATATCAGTTTGATATCAGTTTATTTTAATTGCTTTCCAGTCTGATGTCAAGCAGTCCCAAGAGACCTTAGTGAAACAGTTGAACCATCAGATCACCCAAGCCCCTGGACCACCAACTCGCAAGCTCCTAGGAAGATGCCTGGCCAATCTGTTCAGCATTGGAGATACCTACAAATTATTTGAAACAGTTGACTTGTGCAATGAAATCATCAAGAGCCGAGATGACTCCCCAAGTTACCTGCCAACAAAGTTGTAAGTTTCATTTTTAAGTGCAGATTTTATTTGCAACTTCTTCAGTTTCTGGTCAGTTTTATGGCATTTCCATACCCTTATATGTATGTGAATTGTGAAAAGTATGTATTTATAAAACCAGAACAACAATGTTATGTTCCATCTTTCAATTTTTGTTAGAAAAATGTATTAGAATGAAGCAAAAGGGAGCTCCAAATTTGATAGACATACAGAAAGGTAGTCACTTAGAGGGGTGTAAAATTAGAGATAAGTCAGTTTCATATTTTAATTTTCTTATCGATGGCACCTTAAGATTGTAACAGCACCGTTTTATAATGATAATTGGGTAAATCACAATTAGTGACAATTCCATGTGTCTGCTGTCCGTAAAAGGAAATATTGCATTTGTGGTAAAAATTTTCTGTATCTTTAAAACCATAATTTACAGATATAGATTGATAGGCAGGTCAAAGTAAGTGGTCTGGGTAACTTTTATTTCAAGAAGCAAGCTTATTACAGGAAGAAATTTGCTGCTTGTAAGTCATGAATAAGGTGCACTCCTCAACATTCAAAATTTCAAATGATGCAACATCTTTGAACTGCTATGATGTGTAATATTTTGGGAATGAAAGCTGTGGCTGGAGTTTATTGGTCATTCTCAATGGTTTTATAGCTGGTTTCTGTCTATACTATGTTGGTGCATTGAAAACACAATACTTGCCCTTGAAGTATCTGTACTTCATACAGTCATAGCTGGTGAAATATTTATTTCTCTGACTCAGAAATCCAGTCAAATTTCCCACAAGTTTGTAAAATGTTCCCATTTACATAAAAGGAAAATTTTTCTTCAAGTACCAATTTTTCCTGGCAAGGAGCTTCCCAGATGTCTGATTTTTTTCCACCCATGCTTGCATTTTGTCCAGGTGTCAAGACTCAGTTGTTTACATCTTGTTTTCACTGCTTTGGAATTAATAAGTGTCTACTATTTTTAAATTATTCACAGGGCTGCCATTGCAGTTCTTGGAAGCATGTATGAGAAATTGGGGCGGATGATGGGTAGCACCTATCCTGAAACCATCCAGAATTTGATCAAAGCATTGAGAAATGCAGAGGTAATGTTGATGTCATCATTCTGAAAGTAATATTTTGTCTCTGATGCAGACTGGTTAGATTCAAGGAGATATTAATCATCTAAGCAGAGAATGAAGAGCATAATGTCAAAGAAGAAAGTAATTTACAATTTTTTTGATAAACTGTCCCCAGCATTACCCATTTGAATGATGTGTATCTGGTTTCATTAAATGTAACCTAATTTTAGAATAATTTGGGTAAGCCATGTTGCTATATTAGCTGATCAGATTGCTTTCCAAATGCAGATATGCAAAGCAGTTTTTTCCTTGCTAAAGAATTGGGTGTTCACCAGATTACAAAAAAAAAAAAAAAGAATAAAAAAACTTATAAATGACATGGATAATTTGAACATGAGATTTATATTCTGTGTATATCTGATATCATACTGGTTAAGACAAAGTACCTTGAACCGCTTGACGTCTGTAATTTTCAGGTACTCATTATAACTAATTTGCAACATTGGCAGTTTGGTATGGATTACAAGGTCAGATTCAGCATCCTTGTTTCTTTTGTCTAGGCTCATGTCAAGATATTGTGGTATTTGTAAGGTTTGTTTTAGTATTAAGCTTTTGCACATAGCCAAGCTGATTACAAAACAGTGTATGTTGTAGCGAAGTTACATTTGTCTTGCTGCTTCACTTCTGCCAAATATCCAGTTACTAATGTAGGTGACTTTAAGCTTTAATAATATGCTGCTGTCTTAAATGAGTGATAATACATTATCAGCAAAACTGGTTTCATGTTTTAAAAGCGAAACTTTTGTCATTGCTCATTTCTTGCTTTTAGAGGAGCGTGGAAAACTTCAAATGTTTAAACTCTGGAAAACTTTGTTGAAGTATTGAAAGAGACAAATGTGCAAAGTGTGTGATATCTCTTTATATAATATGCATATTTTTCATTCCTTCCAAATATTAATGAAGGTTTGATGCTGTACTTAAAGCGAACTAAAAGAATTTCTGAGAAGGAAGATGTTGAATGAAATCAGGGTGGACCAGAAGATGTACTTGTCAAAAATTATTTTCATTTCATGTCATATCTTCAGCATATAATATTTAACACATTTTGTTAACTTTTTCTGCATTTTTCCTTTTGACTTGTATATTTTGCTTGTTTTTACCCACAGTCAACAGGTAGATGTGAGATTATGTACTGCCTTCAGATGATCCTACTGGGTTTAGGATCTGCTGCACAGTCACACCATCGAGATATAAACAAAGCTGTAAAGAATACCCTTCAGGACAGGTCTATGGCAGTCAGATGTGCTGCTTCCTCTGTAAGTACCATTGAAAAGTAACTTACTTGTTGACATAATGAAGTGTAATGTCATACATGCCATTTGACATGAAGACAAACCATTTTCTTTCCACGTGAAGTATCAGGATATTAAATATCAGACAAAAACAGTTTGAAGTGGAGAGCTAAAGAGTCACTAGAAGGGACATGTCAACATAAGATCTGCTTTGCGATTAATATCAGGCATCATCTTTTTTTTTTTTTTTTTTTTTGTTAAGAACATTTTTGTACCACAGAACTGCATGGAGTTGAAGATCCGTTGCTAGGAAATGTGGATAGGTGTGGGCCAACATTCTTACAGTTCTTCACAAAGTTTGTTTTTTTTTGTCCATTTATGTGTTCTGCTCCAAGTATAAAGGATAGTTTTAAATGTGAAAGCTTCAACTATAAGTATAACCCTATTAAATCTTGAAAGGCTTTAGTCCAAGTAGATAAGTTTAAAGTAAATGAAAAAACAATATTTGAGATATAAACAGTCAAATGGCAATTTTTATTTTGAAATGACGTAAGCTAATCAAATGAGTAAGTTTATGCTCTTAACTAATACCATACTGTTAACTTCAAAAAGTGACCTACTTAAATTTTTGTAGTTAGCACAAGCTGGGGACATATTAAGACTACTTATGCTTGAAATTTTCCAAAACAAAAGATATAGAAATCTCTCTGTCCAGAAAAGGGTCTTATGTCCATCAAACATCATTCAGTCAACAACTGAAAAAGAATCTTGATAGGACATAAGGCCTTTTACAAAATGCTTTCCACTCACATTATGCAGCTTTGTATCATTACCAGCATTGTTGCACATAGCCTTATGTCATTCTCCTCTCCCCCACCCCCCCCCCAAAAAAAAAAAAAAAAAAAAAATTAGAAACATTCATCAGGATATAATTTCATGCATTTAGAATAACTGCAAATCACTGATGATGGCTACATTGTCTCCTGTATTATACTGTACTTGGTTCTTAAATTTAATTGTGTCTGATTTCTTTTGTACAACAGGGAAGTATTGCATTCAGGATTTTAATAATTTGCCATTTCTTTTCTACATAGTGAGATACAGTAAAGGCTGTACAAAACTAGTTTGCATTTGAAGAGAAGATCATAATAGAAATATACATTGAAAGGGAAGTTTAAAGTGGGCATGACACGGCCAAAATAACTTTTGTGTATTGCAAGATAGGATGTAGTATTGTATAAATATCATTTCACACACAGTGAAAACCTGTGCAATTTGGCATAAACGGAATTAGAAGAAAATGCACAAAAATTCAGTTTTGAAAAAATGCCCCAACAGGTCACCTGACTGTTATGAAGCTATTGGCGGGACAAACACTGCGCTATATAAGTACGCACTAGGATCCATTTTGTGATATATTGCAAAATGCTTAATCCCTTTCTCCAGCTAATGTTAAACAGAGTTGACCGCCTCTCTTAATGATGCTTGGTTAGTGATTTGTTTATGTTCTTCTGGAAGTTTTGGTCCAAAGTCCCATGTGGGCCCTATGGCCCTTTTTATGCAATTCTGCAAATTGCATACTCCCACAGATTCTCTCTGTACAATATTGATGATGTGTCATAGTGATACTCTGTTAGTGGTACCTTCAATGTGTTTAGGATCCAAGGCCCAAGATGGACAGTAGGGTCCATCTTGTGAAATACTGCAAAATGCTTAACCCTTTCTTCCTATTAATGTTAAACAGAGTTGACAGCCTGTCAGTGTTGTTTGGTTAGTGATCTGGGTGGGATTCACTAGCATTTTTTTAAGTCAAAATATGAACTACGTAAGAACTCTCTTAAGATGTATTCACGAAAACAACTTACAAAATGAAGGTAACAGGAAACATTTTTTCGTGACATTCTGGAAGCTGCCTTCAGAGTGTTCCAGATTTGGGGTCACACCTGCAAAAAGTTGGACACATTGCATTTATGAAAATCATGTTGCAGCTAGAAATTTTCATCCTAGTGCCACATTAAATAGACCGGCTATAAACTCCATTCTTTATTGTCAAAATCATGAAAATATGTGTTGCTAGCCAATCTGCGAATATTGGACGAAATATTTTGACTTGCATGCAACTTTGTGCAGAAAACTACCATTGTACCACATATTATCTCCTTACACCCATGCATATAGTACAGAATGAAAACAATTCTGGGTGCTTACAGCTGTATGTTACAGTACATCATATGTACACTTATTGTATCATACTGTACTTAGTGCATAGGCATATGAATAACTACATACATACGAAGCAAAATCCTGAGATTTGCGGGTGTCTAGGATTTCTACAAGGCTGCACTGTACAAAAGGGGTATATTGGTAGGGCTGTTACAGCTGTAGTACAGTAACAATATGTACTGTAGGGCATACAATTCTAGTCTCTGTCTTAAGAAGACTATGAGATAGACCAAAATCAAACACTGCAGAGATTTTTGTATTATGGCTGGTTTTTGTGTTGGGGAGCACAAATCCTTCGGAAATAAGCGTTTTGGTTTCGCCCCGGCTTGGCTTTTTGCCAGAGAGTCAAGGGGACTTTTGAGAAAGTGGGGATTCACGGATTAAAATGTCTCCCAGGATACCGTATCCATAAATATGAAAAGACAGAATATATACAGTGGTTGAGAGCAAGGGTGGGGGTCATACAATGTATCTAAGGCCGCCTTTAAACCCAACCCTACTCATGGACAGGTTGCTAACATGTACAGTACCTCTGAACTTCCGAGCTAGAAATTTGGGTTTTCAACTTATGTGTGCTCTCGAAATTTTACAAGTTTGCAGCAGTGTTTGGGGTCGTAAGTCATTTGAGATCATTTAAAGTCAGATGACACTTGTACTACTATAGTAAAGACTAGAACCCAGGAAACCTTGGTTGAATGTATGAGCATCTGTACCATTGGTGCTCTAGTTTTGTACACAAAACTATAGGAAGTGAACAAGTTGGCCAAAATAACATTGAAAATTGCTACACAAAGTTATGACACTAATTTGGATGCTGCATGTATGGACAGTCCATAGCAAGCGCACCCCTACTCTGTGGGCTGTTCAGTGAGGGTGTAATTGCGAATGCATGCAGTCACCACGCAAGAACTCTTCATTCACAATCTGATCACTGGTCACATGTGCTGCTCTAGTACTATAGCACAGGTGTCTGCAATGATGTACCAATGAAGGCACGTTTGCTTGCTCATGATTCAGTGTTTGGAATGATGAGTGAGCTGCCTAGTGCAGTAGCTTACTAACTGTGCCCCCAGTGACGTCACGTCTTGGGACGCACTCTCATACGTTTTTTCGCCTTCAGATTTCAGGTGGGCTGGGCTTGGCCTGTATTTGGAAATTTACATGGTTGTATTCTGGTATATATGGATGTAGTTTAGTCTGGAAAACATTCGTTTTATTTCAAGCTGTACCCAAAGATTATTTACTGTGAATCTTTGGCCGTGACATACCCACTTTAACTCAGCCACCTGTTTTAATGAATCTTTATAGGATGTTTTTGGTTTTATTTCACAGTGCTTACAAGAACTAGTAGCAAATGCCCAGTTTCTTCAGACAACTGAATTAGAAAATACCGTGACAGCTTGTTTCAGGGCTCTGGAAGGCTCCAACTATGATGTCCGTAGCAGTGTGGCTAAACTGTTGGCTATTTTACTGTCAACAACACAAACTAATCCCCCTCAAGGTAATCTGACAATGTGCATATGAAACTTGGTAACATTGCTCAATGTGGTAGCCAGCATACAGGCTGGCTAGGTAGTAAAGTGCTTTGTATACTTCTTGGTGTGAGCATAGAGGACTTTGTTTAATTGGTGGTGTTGGGGGAGGGAGGGAGCAGGAGGGGGTTGAGTAGTTTTGCCTGAAATTTGAGTGATTTTGTTATGGTGTCGCAAAACAGAGCTAATTTTCTTCCCAAAGGGGATCGGGGCTAGTATCTTGTGCCTTTCTGTTGTAATATTGGCTAGTACCTGAAGAAAGATTGCCAGCATTTACCTTTGTCAGTGGTCTAGTTTGAGCCTTTTGAGCAATTTCGTATCTTTGCTCTGTCTCCACAAAGCTATAGGATCCCTCTGATTTATTTCGAAACTTACTAGCTTTGCAGGCTAGTCGAGCTAGTCGAGGGTACTATTTTATAAGGATAGCATTTGTGGAGTGCATACTATAAAATAGTTCAAAACTAAAAGACTTCAAGGTAAACTCTCTTTTTTTGTCATCTCAAATTCCTTAATGAATTACACTGTGTAAACCTTTTTAGATTGATCTCCTTGCAAATGACAAAGAGGTTGAAATAAATTCCTTGCATCTTGAAAGTTTTCATTAGCTTTGACAGAATTATTGCCAGTTTTATCCAACAATGATCTTTTGTTCTTTTATAATAGTCTATCTGGCAATGTTAAGCCATTACTTGACAGACTGTAAAATGATACATTTTCATTTTTTCAGATGCTAAATCGAAGAAGATTTCAAGAGATGAAATGTTCAGCCTATTGTCTGCTGGATTTGTTAGAGGTCCATCAGGTTTTCTCAAAAGTGGTGGTGGAGAAGTTCAAAAGGGATGTCGAGATGTTCGTGTTGGTGTCACTCATGTGAGTACACACAGCCTTGGATTCAGCAAGGCTCCAAATTTTCATCTTGGGCTCCAAACATAGGAACATTTGTGAGGCCATTTCCCCCACCCCCTCTTCCCAATAAAATATGGAACCCCTAAAAGTTGGGCTTATCATAGGCATATTTTGTACAGTTATTAAATGTGAATGGTTAGAAATTTTTCTAAAACAGCTGTCATAAGATTAATGTTTTATTTTCATGAAAATGGTTGTACAGAGTTACGGAAAAAATATATGTACTTCTTACCCTCTTTGCAAACTTAATTTCGTCATGGTAACCAGTGGACATAGTGGTAATGCACTGCACTTTATCAATATCCCAGCTGCTATAATGTATAAAACAACTTAAGTAGCACAAATGGGATGCAAATGTAGTGGTCATTCATTCAGTTTGTCAGTTGTATATCAAATATTGAACTGCCATTTGTCCTGAATGGTAACAAGATACACATGGCCAAAACAGTCTGGGAGAGGAGAGGTACTGAATGGTGGAGGTAGGGATTGGTTGGGGATTGGGAGAGGAGACAACTTATATGATGTTGAGAGCAGCCATATTATGCTGGATACATTATTTTGATGTATGTTTTCATAAGAGTTTACAGTACCATTGACCCTCTCTCCTATCTCCATACAGGCATATGTACAACTCATTCAGAATCTTGGTGGACTTTGGTTAGAACGCAACTTGTCTTTCTTGATACGAAGTGTGTTGGACTTGGTGGCTAACCCCAAAGCTACACAAAGTCATGTGGATGCAGTTTATTCCAGGAGATGTGTGTCTTTCATCCTGAGATCAACTCTTGGAGGAATGTTGGGAGAAAAAGCCCAGGTGTCAGCTTGCAAGGATGTATGTGGAATTATTGCAGAGATTATGAACACCACAGGTGAGGTTTCAGTCATAGAAATGGGGATGTCAAAAGCCAGCTCTTAATCATTTATCTCCTTTGAACATTTTACTGTTCATCAAACCTGTTTTTTAAAAGGAAAATGAGGATAAAGATCTTTTGTTTTTAAGTTTTCATGAAAATTTTACAAAATAAATTTGACTCACTCATACTCTGCATACATCTTGGTAATTGAAATTTTGTAAACTTTACAGAGCCTCAGGGACAGCTTTCACTTTTCCAGTCCAGTTTCAGAGCAAAAGGATAGAAAGTGTAATGCCTTCAACTTCTAATATTCAAAGACATGGACATGGCAACTGAATGAAAGTTTCATCACAATACTAAGCTTAGTTTCTTTGTAAGATATCAAAAATAAATTCATACTTGTGCCATCCTTTCCAGAAGTCAGGTGACAGTGATCTGGGTATATCATGTGGTAAATATAGTAAAGAGCAAGCTGCACTTGCATAATTTTCTCAAGTCCACTTTGAGTACCTAAAGTGGAATGACAGAGGTTCTTCATAAATGCTTGCAAAATGGGCAAAACAATGTGGAAATGACACTTTCATCATTTATCTCATTTCTCTGAAATTTGTTCTGATATTGAATGCTGTTATTAAGAGATGGTAGATCTTGTGTTTTTCCTTTCCATCAACAGGGAGCTTATCTGAATCTGACAGCAGGGGTCAGAGTGGTGGCTATGCAACCTCCCAGCATGCTCTCATTTGTTCCTTACAAGAACTGGGATGTTTACTGAAACAACTCAGTACATGTGCCCTGCCTTTGCTATCAGAAACTACAAACAGTAAGTAAACATGGCTGGCAGAAAAGGAGGGGAAGGGGTGGGTTGGGGGGGGGGGGTCGGGTGGTTGCTATATGAACATGGGAGTTCCAGTCAGAAGCTATTTCTTGGATTGGGAAAATGGGAGAAATTCCCAGGTAAGACAGATTTCCTTGTGCAAATACATTGCCCTTCAGAAAGAAACTGTTCTGTTTGCCTATGATTGAGTGTGTGCTGTTGGAGAACAGGGTGGGGGTGAGGTCAGGATATTGTGAGGAGAGAATATGAAGAAGAAAAGTTACCTCTTTACCTCTTTTGCATAGATTTTACAATTTGGGAAGTAATCGCCGATAGCATGTACTCTTCTTTCTTTTCCTTGCTTGTACAGTTTTAGTTAGCGTGACCACCTGTCCCTTATTTTCTGGAACCGTCCATGTTTCCAATGTTTTCTCCTTGATATTACCAGTGCCCCACAAAATGTCTCAGATTTTACAAGAAATCCATCAACTTTTACAGAATGTGATATCTTATTCACCTCAAATGTAGAATGGTTGCAAAGAGTAGTCTACTTTTTAGCCAATGTTTTATCAAACATTTCAATTTGTAGAAAAGTGTAATGGATAACAAAGAAGTGAAAACTGCTACTATGCCAGAGGATTTGAGCTTATGAAGGTTGTAATGTAGTCTTAAATATAATCATCACCTTGTATGTACTAACAACTTACCTGTCAGTGTGCTTTTTTTTGCTAAAATAACAGGTTCATGTCATTCCCCCCAGAAGTCACCCTCTAGTGCTAAGATACCCATCTTTGACACTTTGATATAAGGGAATCCATCAGTTTTAGAATTAAGTTTACTTTTGATAGGGGAATGCAAGTAAATTGCTACTTTCATGTTTCCTTGGTTCCTGAAGGAAGTAAGTATGAAATGTTCCCAATTTTCCATATGACAGGATACTTGCTTACATGAAGGAATGCATTAACTCATTTCTTAAATGTGTGTTTTACTCTTTCTTCTCAGATGTATGTGATGTTGTCCTCTCTGTCCTTCTTCACCCTGGGTCAGCTGCAAGATTAGCAGCTGCCTGGTGTCTACGCTGTCTGGTCATAGCCTTGCCATCACAACTCACCCCTATGCTGGACCGCTGTGTGAGCCGCCTGGTAAACTGTAAAAGCTCCCCAGATGCTGTGTCTGGTTACAGCTTTGGAATTGCTGCTCTGCTGGGATCGGTCAGAGATTGTCCCTTGGGAATTCCTTATGCAAAAGGAAAGGTTAGTTGGAAAGAATTTTTCCACTTATCAGCTAGTTGCTCAGATATAAAAGCAGCAGGCTACATTTGTTTGAATTGTGTGAAATATTGGCAAGTGCCTTCTGTTTGGTAGGAATGACACAAGATTAAGTTGTGTTCAGTATCTGTAGAGGCTTTCTATTTCCCTACTCCAGCAAATATTTGGGCTTGCAGAAGATCTTCTCAGGACAGCTTCACAGAACAGCAGAATGTCTTTGCATCGAACTCAAGCAGGTTGGCTTATACTTGGCGGTATTATGACTTTAGGTGAGGCTGAATCATTCATCACCCATTAACATTTGAAAATGCAATTGTGCATTTAGTGATTAACATCGAGTAGACTCAGCTGGAATACCCTCGATAATTGGAAGTATTTAAGTCTTTAGGTGTTTATAGACATGATATCTCCAGTTGCAATCAGTATTGAATTGTCCATAGATATATCCCAGAACTGTTCCTGCTATATTGTGTTGTCTAGTCAACTGGTATCAAGTAGTAGTCATTTAAGTGCAATTTACACCAGTGATGGTCAAATTATGTGCATGTTGATACATAGTCTTGTAAATAATGTTTAAGTGTATTGTGGGGATGCTTATTCAGTCAGTACACAAAAACACAAAGAAGTGATGGGAGTACTTGGTACTCATCTCATAACAGATCTTTACAGTGAGTACATTGTCATTGGTACGAGTACAATTGAAGTCTCTCTGATTGTAAGCATCAGTACAAGAACACAAATTCACAAGTTTGATTACAAAATGTAAGATAAACATTTTTCTTTTGACTTTCAAAGGCTTGAGTTCAAGTTGCAGTGTAATGTAAAACCAATCCCAGTTGTACTATTTTTGGCATTTGCTCCAAATAATGAATACAAATATATAACTTACTATTTTAAGTCTGCCTTGAAGTAACACTGGTGTATTTTATATCTGTGAGTGATTACCACAGGGTTTCCAGCAATCCTAAAAAACAGGGGGAACCTTTAAAATGAGTCGGTTCTTTTCCAGTCAGGGAAAAGTCATGGAATTCCAGACAAAATGTTTGAAACTAGGAAATAGTCAGGGAATTTGCGAAGCCTGAGAGAGTAAGTGGTCGGTCTGTTTTTTGTCTGATTGTGGTGGGTTTTACTGTTGTAGATGCATCAAACTGGAAATAGGTAAAACTAAATTATCCTGGAATTTTACAACTTTGAGAAAATATCAGAAATTTAGTTTCCATAAAATGTTTAAGAACCCTGTATCGTGGTAGAGAATAAGGTCCCAGGTGGCAGTTGGTGAAATGGCTGCAGTTGTAAGTGTGAACAGATAATGTGACCAATTGTCATTTGCAAAAGAACAAAACTTTATCAGTTCTGATGTAACCTCTGGAAGTTATTACCTTCCCTAGCTTTCCTTAGCAAGACTCATCATTCAGATGCAATCAAAAAAGAAGAAAAATTTTCTGGAAATATTGCAGTTGCATTGAAAAATATACTTTACTTCCTAAGCCGAGACTAGCACTTTAAATTTGGGCCTTATGATGCCTTGGATTGATTTGTACATATATGTGCCATTGCATACATTTGCACATGTGTGAAAAGTAATTGGCACACATGCAGGGTCTAAGTAAGGTAGCACATTTTGTTTTGGAGATCTAGTTAAAGATGCTGATTACTATTGATGAAAAAATAATTATGATTCTGTGTTGCATTTTATCCCAGGTGCTCCCACTGTGAAAAATCATCTGCCAAAGTTACTTCTTCTCTGGAGAAATGCTTTCCCAAGATCATCAAAGGAATTAGAGTCCGAGAAGGCCAGAGGGGATGCATTTACTTGGCAAGTGACCCTGGAAGGAAGGGCTGGTGCTCTTTGTGGTAAGAAAAGTTGGGAAAATTTGTAGCTGTGAGTTGATAAGAATGTAGTTAATCGATCTGAAATTTGAAGTTTTATTTCAGACTTTAAGCTTAGGCAGGGAATATGGTATAGAAATTAATGACTTTTATTAAATTCTTGTAACATAAAATGTTCGTGACAATTTGAAACTTTATTTTCAATGAAGATAGTAATTTATGTAGCTTGTTCCAGTATGGTTGTTTGTACAATTTGTGTTATGGGTGTTTGTGAATTTATGTAATGCATTTTGATAAATGTCAAGGTTGAACATACAGCAATTTAAAGAGTGATGCAAATAGCTTTATAAGCAGTGTGTATCAATTTAGTAAGAAGTGTTACAACAAAGAAAAGTATGTCACAAAAAATGATTCTTTTCATCATTGAGTAAGCTTGAACATGAAAAAAAAAAGATTCTGACAATCTTTTATCATAAATGTTACTTTTGAAAGTTTATGATGATGTGTAATAGTGATTGTTACTTTCAAAGGGTAAACTAGGTCCTTTTCTTAGAATTTTTGTTTTAAGTTTCTGCATATATGCAAGTTGTTGGTCCAAGACGCTTTGGAAAATTCCAATCAAAATAAATTTATTTGATTTGCCTGGAACCTTTATACTTCTCCAACATCTGTGAAAACTAGAAGAAAACATAGCTTACAAAGAACTTGATAGGATTTCTGTTACTGTAGTTTCTCTTGTAATCTTCCAGCTATGCAAAGTTTCATCAAACATTGTCCAGAGGTAGTGACTGATGATGTTATACGGAGATTGACCCCACCACTGGAGTGTGCTCTGTGTATGCTTGCCGAGTAAGTTCCTCACCTGTGTTGCCCCATCTTACCCAATATTTAATCTTGTAAACTTGCATTCCTGGAATTAGTTCCTCTGCATTTAGTGAACCTTAAACCTAGTACAAAAGATATGCATTAAAACTTCCTGTGCTTTACTCTGTCTGTTATCATTTAGCAGTGAATGTATTTCTGTAGTTTCCTTCTTGAGATTTCCGATGTCTTCCAAAAATGTATCACTTATAGCTTGACTCTGTGTTTGGTCTAGAATATTATACTTTATTGAGTGGAAGAGTGTGAAATGTAAAAGCAATGTCTTTGTGTCTTAATCTCCCCCAGGGTGTATCAAATTATCCGTGCCAATGGAGCTCACTTGAAAGCATGTGCTGCCATGGTGAGGCTACGCCTGTATGAGGTTCTTAAATTAATACCTGCCAGGTCCTATGAAGGTAAGGGATTGTACTGTAACTTTGAGAACTATGGGCATCAGAAACATTCTTAAAATATATTTGGTACTCTTCCTTTTTATCACTGGTTGATTTCTTGACAAAGGTAAAAGGAATCTATGCGATGGTGATGTCGTGTGTGTGTGTGTGTGTGTGACGGCTTTGCTTGTAAACACGATATCTCAAGAAGGGTAACTCCGAGGGATCTCATACTAGGTATGTGGGTTGGCCATATTGAGTAGATGATCCCTATTGTTTTTGATGGCAGTCAAAGGTCATTTGGGGTCACCAGTGGTCAAAACCTTGTGAACACGATATCTCAAGAAGGGTAACTCCGAGGGATCTCATACTTGGTATGTGGGTTGGCCATATTGAGTAGATGATC
>WURT03644069.1:0-19676 GCA_009936505.3 Holothuria glaberrima | reverse complement strand
GAGAGGGAGAGAGGGAGAGAGGGAGAGAGGGAGAGAGGGAAAGAGGGAGAGAGGGAGAGAGGGAGAGAGGGAGAGAGGGAGGGAGAGAGAGAGAGACGAACAAGGGTGGAACAAGGGACGAACAAAGCAATGAATGTCAGATTTGCGTTAAGCATTAAAGAACAAAAAGAATATGAAAACCACATAAATACGAGTCTGAACAAAAAGCACAGAAAGCTAGAGTTATAAGAGAGAACTGGAGCGATGGAAGGATCACCGAAAGTAATCGGAAGACTACTACTTTTGATTTTTTGTGCAATAAGTTTTCAAACAGTTTATATTTCAGCTGGTTGCTCTTATTGTCTCACAAACATTTGTGTTTTGTCATGTTTGTGAACTTAAATGATGTTAGACAAATGGCAAAATACAATTCATCTGTGAGTCTACTCATCAGGGAAGGATAAAACTTAGCAGATTCCCCATTCGGATGAATCTCAAGTTCTTTTCTCCCGATCGGGAGAAAACTTGGTCATGGGTGCCGCCATTTTGTCTAATTTACCCACAATCCCACGCGTTCTTTGTGTACATTGTCAGTGGGGAACGAGTTTTGGAACCCCTTGCAAAAATTGTGGGTCTTATGTAAGGGAATTAAGTGCATATTCGGAAGGCTTATTGTCATAGTGACAGAAAAGCCACGTCATAATCGGTGGTTCACCACGCCGTTTTTGAGTATTTGGTGATTTTCATTCTTGTTTAACTTTCTTTTTGTTAGGCTGGTAAGCCTGTACAATGTGTTGCATAAGTTTTCCCCCGTTCGGAAGAATTTTCCTTTCTCCCAAACGGGACAATCACCCGGACTGCTTAGCAGTCCGGGAGATTTTCTCGTTGGGGGAAATCAAAATTGTTTCGAATAATGAAAACGTACGCAATATATTATATACGCTTGTTAGTCTAACAAAGACAAGGTTCAGCAAGGAAAGCAAAACACTCAAAACTTGCGTTTTTTATTCAAAGAACGGCGTGGTGAGCCACCGATAAAGGACGTGACTTTTCTGAAGCTATGACATTACACCTATCAAATATACATTTAATTCTATTTCATGAGACAAACATGGTTTGCAAGGGGGCTCTAAATCCCATTCGCCACCATCGATGTACACGGAGAACGCGTGGAATTGTGGGTAAAATAGGCTTATGGCGTCGCCCATAACCAATTTTTCTCCCGATCAGGAAAAGATGTAGATTCCCCCAAGAGGGGAAAACTCCCGGACTGCTTATAGAATTAATAATCTCGCTCCAGTATTATAAATTCGTCACGCCCCTCCTTTAATTAAAAAGAAAATAAACATATGTCTACCGCACTTAACAAAGCTATGGTATCCTGTGCTGAGCTTAAGGTTTACTGACTGTCTAAAATTTTAGAAATATATGTTACAAAGCTTAAAAGAAATGTATCCGAATGAGCCAGCTCCCATCTTCACATCAGGACATTCCTGAGCTGAGATATAAAATATTGAATCTTATGCACTCAATTTAAAATTCTGATTCCGCAATAATTTGTGGTGTAATTCTTGTTTTACTCAAATTACCGTCTTTGTTTTACTTGGTTTTTTTCGAATGCCACTGGACCTAGCGCCAAGGTGTGATCATTCTTTAACAAAAAAATACATGTAAGACGTAATTAGTTATTTTTGTTACTCTGTACTCTAAGAAAGCTTTGATTAACAGTACAAAAATCAGATCTTTTTGTAACTATGTGAATGAAATGTAACCTTCCTATTTCGTGACGTCAAATCAACAGACAGTGTCGGACACGCGTAGTCCGATAAAAGCTGTCTGTCGATGTGACGTCACGAAATACTTCGTTGTACATTTCTTTTTCATAGTCATGTGACACAAATCATATATTTACAAGGAGTGGCAAAATTTGGTTCCCTCCGACCAGAGATGGAGAAGATTCTAACTAAAACTCAAAAAATCGGACCGTAATCCGATCCGAGATCGTTGTAGTGTGACCCGCGTCACTTGACTAAACCTTCACAATATGCACAAATAGACCAAGGTGTCAATTAACCTTGAAGGTAACTAACCTTTGAGAGATTCTAATATCCCCACTTAACTGAGTCTGCTTCCATCATACTATTAGTTAAAACTAGGGTACTTAATGTATTTCAAAAGGAGTGCATGTTAGTCTGGTTTGGCAGACACAACTATCTTCACATACATATGCAGATAGCTTTTATAACATTGTTGCATGGTTTATTGCGCACTTCATAGTGCCAGTTAATATCTCCAAGATGGGGTATTACGGACAGCTCCTCCGCCTGGGTCCCAGGTCAAGTGAGAGCAGAACGAGTGAAAAAGACTGTGCTGTTTGGAAAGAGCACCTACGGAAAATGGTAGAAGACTTACGAGACTTTAAGGTATGTTAAAAATTTTGTGCGTTATAGATTTGAATTATCTGGAAAACCTTTGATGAGCCTAACGCAAGCTATAAGTGATGATATTAGCCTAAAGCAAGACACAAGAGTTTCTTATTAAAGGGCAATTCTCGTCATTCCAGACGGAACCAGTTCGCCCAACAATGCAACTTGTAGCTCCTCTCATAACTAACTGTATAAAGCTCCTCCTTGTGCAGACAAAAACCTATTTTATTGCTTAAGGCCATTGCCTGGTGAGCATACAAGGCTATATTGAGTAATCCAAGCACTTTCTCTGCATTGTGTAGAATGGAGCTACTCTGCATCTTTTGAATTTTTAAACATTCATGTCAATCAAAGATCAGTAAACAACTGAGAATTTTGATACCCCACACTAAAATTATACTTTGGGGATATTACTGTATGTCATTAAGTATAGTGAAAAATACACTATAGGGATAGTCTTGTGTGGTACCACGCTGGAACAGCGGTAATGCAGCTGGGGATCCAGAGTTGTTTAAAATAGATTGAAGAATAAAATGTTGGTATCAAATATTAATTTGATCCCCTGTCATGTCTAATATGATGCGCTTCATTGCAGTGGATGAAATACCCTGCTATCAATATCCAGGAAGACCAAGGTGCGAACAATGGTTTGTAAGAGATACCTGCGATGACTCGCAGTAATGTATACAACCATACCATTTACCAAAAGGGTCTTCGATTGCTTCAAAAAGTGAAATTTTGAAGAACTGAAACAATTAACCATCTGGGCATGTGGATTTGAATACCAGAACTAGGGTTAGCCAAACTTCGGGTTGATGCTGTTTGTGGGTGAAGTAATTTAACTTCGACGTAGGTGGATTCAAGTTAGGAATAACCGGCTAAGCGTTTCAGATCCAGTACCCTATCCTGGGACAGCATTCTGAGGCCCCTAGTCGAGCAAATCGTGACGCTACACCTGAACCATATATAATTAAGTTAGATGCACAAATTTAGCCACAAATTTGAATTTGTGTTCGAGAGTGCGAAATCCTAAATTTTATGGCTATGGGTGCCAACTTTTCTTCAACACCGGTGACCCACAAATGGTAGAAGAGGACCTGCCATGGTAAATTTGTTTTAGGGTACATTTTTGCAATCTCGCATGTAGGGGTAGGGTTTAACGATAGTAAAAAATACCATAATTTGTTCTTTGAATTGCTTAACAGTGTCTGTAAATGTTACATTAGCGAGGCCCAGAATTATTATATTCATGTAAGATAAGAGGGTTTAAGCACGACAGTCTTAACCAGGTGTCAGTTTGTACCACGCAAGATGTCCTGTTTTTCTTACATGTAGCAAATTTCCCGGTGTCTCGGTATTAGGGTTTATTTACAATTATCGTAGCGCCATGTGAAGGGTTTCATTTGTGAAGTATCTTCTGCCATCGCACTAAAACGGCGATGAACTTATGTTCAGCCGAAAAGAAAGTACAATCGAATGTTGCTCGACAAGTTCTGCAATCCGACCTACATACATCCCTTCTGATCACGTGGTACCTGGGACTTAATACACATCACACCACACCAGAATCAGCGGAAATATTGACCTTTATTTAATAAATGCATAAATTAAACGCAAGCGGCCTAAAAGGGACATTAAGAAGTTTCTTTTATGAACTCACATTACTAAAGTTCACATGTGAAGGTGTTCCTTGTGACATCACTGGACGCCAAAAAGACTACATATGCCCAAAGGCATTTCGGAGCTAAAAAACGTATGTAAATGTGCGCCTTGTTATGTATTTATGTACATATATAGCATGATGTTGTCTCTTTGTGACTTAAATAGAAGATTTCCATATTCAAAGAGCTATTTATGGTTTGCTTAATAGCAAATAAATGTGGAGACAATTGGCCTGAAGACTTTTACCTGTACTTACCGCAAATCAATTCAAACTGTCGTTTAAAGCTTCTGTAGTGTTTAGAAGATTAAAACTGGAGGAATATTGCGTGCCTCGAAATTGAGTGATTGGTTTCTTTAAAAAAAGTTTCGACATCCCATCACTACCTAAATTTTCCAAGTTGTCCCTTCCGCGAATTTTTCCTGGAATGTTTTAGGTAAATTTCAAAAGTTTACTAAAAATCATGATAATTAGAAATATTAGTCAGGGTCAGTGCTAAAGTTAGGATAAGGCATAGAATAAGTAGTGAGTTCAAAACAACCAGTAATCCAGTGCATCATCTGGTCGATGAAGAGAGCAGACATAGCTTTCAGTTGAAAAGTTCCAAATAAATATTTTTCACTTATTTGACTTAGTTTCAAGAGAAGTTTTGTCAATGCATACCTTATTCGTCAATAAACCTATACCATTCATAGAGAAAATTGTGGCCATTTCTCATTTTTACATCGTAACTCTGCTTTCCATAAAATCGTTAAAAGGTTCAAACATTGACAAAATGGTAGACTTCCAAAAAGAAAAGTTATCTGGACATGGTTAATGAGAATAAATTGAGGTCGGTTCCATTAAGTCTGGTAGAATATGGGCTATCGCTCATTTCATCAAAACAACTCGTCTAAACATTTAAGATTGACGATTACACTAGGAGAAACATTCCGTTTTCGGTCTTGCTGTCGAAGAGATAAATTTAACAGGGGTCGGAAGTCTTCCAAAAATTTGTAGGCTGAGACCTTTTGATTCCTAGATTGTGTCAGTACGTCAAGTTACCACTAAGAAATAATATTTTGAAGAAAGCTTCAAATTGAAAGTTATTGGGTTTCGACACCTCTTTAAATGAGACAGTAGACGTGCATCCACTTAGGTCTACGACTAGTCCAAACAAACCCTATTTCACGAAATTATGCAGAAAAAGTTTTCAAAGAAATCTGATTCTTTTGGTTAGACAACTTTTACTAATAAATTCGGTCGGTTCGTATTAAGAATATTATCGCCAACGGGTACTTTGCCAAGTGATTCATAAAACACACCCTCTCTCTGATGTAATGGTTGTAAGTACAGGAGAATTATAACCATTTATAGGAAATTAAATTTCAAACTTCTCCAGTGCTATCTGTGCAATATCGCACGTGTAATCACCAGATTGCCAGGTGCAAGAAAATCTAATACTTTGATAATATTAAAATTAAAAGGAATGAAAACGTTACGAAGTGTGCATATTTTGTATTAGGTGAATACTTCATCATGTGTATATTACACCAAACACTTTATTTACCAGGACAATGTTACAAATATAGGCTAATGCATTTTGCATCTAATTAAATTATACGAAAGCTGTTCCCATGGGTGTGTACTAGTTAGGGTAATCCTGCCAGATCCATCTGGCGGGTCGCGTGATTTTCGTCCCAGGACGAATGGGGGCAATTTCTTTTTTGCCCTTAACCCTGACCTTAATCCTAACCTGAGCTTTTTTCATTTTTCATAGTTTCAATGGAAATTTCCGAAAATCGTCCCATTTTTCCAAGGTAAAATATTCTGCAGGCTGGTCATTTCCCTAGAGGTGTGTGAAAAAAGACGAAGGCATTGGGGGCATAACTGACGAGGGGTTTGGTGGAACCAACTCCACACAGAATAAAAGAGAGGGGATAAAAGTGAAAGTATGTTAACCGCCCCTCCCCCTCCATCTGCCCATATTATTGATGTACCCTGAAAACTCACATTTATCTTTCGTTTTCTTCAATTTGTAAGGCCTCGGGAGAATTATTTCTTGTGGTCAAGGAGGTATTTAACCAAATATTCTGTCTTCATTATACGGCTGGGCCATAGCGAGCGGATTCAAGAGGGACAGATGCCCCTGAGATTTCGAGCCCTAAATAAATTGCTGGCCTATTCACTATAAATGCGAAACATGCCGAAATTTTATTGTCCTAATAATGATTTCAAATAGGCTCTCAGAACTTAGAAAATAGCTTATATGGGCCTCCTTTTCCCGAATTTTCCTTTGAAGATTAATGGACCCCGCCATAGTTTCGCCCTATGTGGCTGACTTGCCCTGACGAATCAGCCTGTTCTTGAAACATTGGGTTCGCCCATTTACGGTTACGCACTTTGTTACCCTAACTATAAGTACACATGATGCACAGAAAACACCTGAGAATTGTAGGCTAAGCTCATTAATAAGCATACTTTTCGTTTTTATGCATGCCACACTACAGTATACTAATGTGAAATACCCGATATTACCCTTTATTACATGTTTAAAACAATGAATCTGTAATATAACTTGTCTTTCCCCTACAAAGTGATTTTACTGAATACCTTTTCGAATCAACCCTTCCCAAAGCATGAAAGTTAGGTACAAATATTGTTTTCGTACAATTAACAAGGCATAGAAGGCACCAATTCTTGGAATGTAGGAGATTTTTTGCTTTTTTGCTTTTTTGATAGCCTGCTCTACGCAACAATGAATGGTGTCCATTGACAACCAAATAATACTAACTCACATACATATAATAAGTCTAAAAGTGTGCATGATAGCGCCATTTTGCATCTGAGCCTTCTCAACGTTGGCACTATGGCCAGTAATCCCTAGCAACCCTCTTGCATCCTTCGCAA
Organism: Holothuria glaberrima; assembly: GCA_009936505.3. Taxonomy (NCBI): domain Eukaryota; kingdom Metazoa; phylum Echinodermata; class Holothuroidea; order Aspidochirotida; family Holothuriidae; genus Holothuria; species Holothuria glaberrima. The sequence goes on along the minus strand of WURT03644069.1, from coordinate 12,722 downwards.
ATACCGGAAAATTCACTCGATAAAGAAAATTTCAAACCATGTAACCAGCTTAACTAGATGGCACCAGTATGCATCCAAGCACTCTTACATTGATAAAAAATTTCTCAAAGGTTAGGGTGCCACCCACTGTCTTAAGAACAAAATAACCATCTTTATTATTGCCCAGCCAAGAAGTTAAAAAATATTCACCAAACACTAAGATGTTTTTAAAATATATAATCAGACTTCAAAACCTTTCAAAAATAGGACCATTTTTGCACCTTACATACCACAACTCTGCTCAAGCCGGTCCTCGTTTGATGATTCCGCCTGGCGGGGTTGACAGTCCGGGAGATTCCCCCTTTTGGGAAAATCAAAATCATTCAAAAGGGAGAAAAATCTGACAGCCATTTTGCATTATACCCACAATGCCACACCATTCGGACAATACAAAGCAAAGGGTCTATCTTTTCAAACCCCTGTGGAAAATTCGTACGTGAGAAAGAAAGTTCGAAAACTGCATATTCATGTGGCTAATTACATTACCTACAACTTTTCCACGCGACAAAAGGTAGTCCACCGTGCACATTTTGCGAAAATTTCAAAAAAGGCAATGTGACCTTTGTGAAAGCCTCATTAGTAGACGTTGTACAGCCGTCCCTCACTGCATACACATTTAGTGTACCTAGCGATAGCTGAACACGTACACTATACAATGTACACTCTTTAGCCTACAGACGTTCGCTTTACGGCTTGAACCGTTTAGTCCTGCACGAGTTACAGGCCTAAAGTTCTTAAGAGATACCTAACAGCTATACAACTTATTTCCAAATTATCACACAACTTTCGTACTAGAATTAATAATGGATAACTTACTCACCACTGTCAGGCACTACCAACGCCGCTGTTCGTGAAAAGCCAGCACACAAACTATACGCAGCCATGTTTGTTCGTTCAACCTATACTGCCACCCGACACCCCACGTGTGTGCGTGCAAAACGACTGTTTTGAAAACAAGGCTTTGTTTATTCATGAAGCCTTATGAATACAAATTCCCATGTTTGGGGTAAAATGGTTTTCTCCCGAATGGGAGAATTTCCCGGACTGGTTAATAAGGGAAGGATTCGACTGGGTGTTAACTATTTTAGGTATGTCGCTACTGGGGCTCCACTGAGAAAGTGTAATTAACCCCCTCCCCCACACACCCCTTGAGATTTTACAACCGTAGACTTCGAAAAATGCCACCAGGTGTGAATCGTTTTTTGCATACATTTGAGGTACCCAAGCAAGCCGACCGAAAAGTTGGTAAGCTAACTTTACATTATAGGCATAACGATGTCTTCTATACTAGCTTATCCTACACTGCAGACGGTATCATTTGAAGCCTAACAGATCTTTTTCTCGCCATCTAAAATTGAAAGGATCCACGAACTTAGACAAACCTGACTTCAATTTGATTATTTCCTGCCAAAACAACTTTTAATGTCAAATTACGTATAAAATACCCTACAGGACTTTTGAATATGATGTGTAGTGATATTGAGAGCGTCAAAAACTGCTCAAAAGTGTGGGATATGACTTGACCTGGCCTTCTTCAAATGGCGAACCTCTAGAAGTCAGGGATCCGGGCTTTTGGGAAATTCTGAGACCAGATGATTTGTAGTTACAATCTTAGAAATATTCTCAAGACATTAATCCATGAAATGGCTGTTTCCATCATTTTCGAGTTTGTTATCACTGAATCAGCTAAACTGCAAGTTATGGAATCAAATATGTGCCTACTATTTTTACATGTTTGGGAGTATGTGCCCCGCCCCTCACCTGTTGAGTCCCATCAATAACCTTGATCAATATTTACTTTTGCTCTAGTATGGCATAGGTGTAGGTAAGCCCAATTTTGTAATACAAATACTCTGTGATGCAGACCCAACCCTCGTTGTTCACTGTTAATGTTGTAATAAAAAAAAACATGTTTGTTATTTAAGGAACAGAGTGCAAAGTTTGAAAACGCTCCACCACCAGATTTCTCTCCTTTTTGTGGGATACAAAATGTGGTTGGGCTTTCTTTAATCCCCTTAAAAGTTTTCTCATCTCAGACTCCCTAAAAGGACGGATAATTTATCCTTACCGTGTCTGTATTTGATTATGGTGCATTAGCTTACAGCTTATTGAAAGGTTTGTAAGACTTTGTATTAGTAGCATGGTTATATGGAGTACAGCGCACTTCTGGCGAATTTCGCAAATATCTTGGTAAAATTACCATTCGTATCCATAAAATTGTCACCAGAAAATCTTTAGTTCGTCGCCTTTAACATGACATATAATTGGCTTCAATTGAGTGAAAATTGAGGAAAATATGATCGATTGAAAACACCCTATTCAAGGAAGATTTCACTTTATTTTTTCCCTAATATTGCGCACCTACAAGATTAAGTGATGGCGTACTTTAGCAATGTAAAATCGGAGGCTACATCATTCAGGTGCTGCTGGAAATGGAATTTAGGGAATTCCCAAAGTCCCTGAAAGGGTCGGTATTGAGGAAAAAAATGTGTTGTGATAGCATCATTGCTAAACCCAACTGAAACTCATGACTGACTCCATGGTCCCAAATGGACATGAATTAATTTTTCAGATTTGGAATTTTGATTAGAATTACATCCATTTATTTTAAGAGAGGGGCATCTTTGTAGTTTTTACTGAGTGAAATAACTAACAAGAAAAAATAAACAAAAAGAAAAGAAAAAATTGGTTTTGGCTGGGGTGAAAGTCCATCTAAAAATTAAACTGTGATCAGAGTATTTAGGGAGGGAGACAGGGACTTTTGGCTTGAGTGTCATGTGTCACCAAGAAAGTGATGACATCTTTTTACAAGGGAAAGTGCCAGAATTGTTTGGATGAAGCAAAAAGAGGTATGCTTTGGATATCAGTTGACATACCTCATACCTTGTACACTTGACCTGGGTTTTTCCTATAAATGTTTTGCACTCTGATGGTGGTAAAATTCTTTGAGTGGTTTAAATGTGCCAACGTCAAGGTGCTGGAGTAAGTGACTGGAATTTAGGGGTAGGACAATCAGGATGATTCTCTTGGATAAGGCATAATTATTAAATTCATGGATTAAATTCATAGAAATATGGGGGCCTAGTGTACGTGATCATCATATAGGAGTAGAATGTGGATTAGGATCTCTTGCCAGTGGGTATTTTGTGAAACGGTTCTCGATATAGTAATAAACACCCCCTGTTACTCCATCCACTTGATGTCATTTCGAAACTACTACCTGGGTATGTCCCGCTTTTAGCCCTTTGAAAATGTGTTTTCCTTTAAATATAAAGTAAGGGGGCATGTCATATCCAACGGCATTTCCTGCTGCGAAGATGGTTGTTATTGCCCACTTGTCAACTGTGATAGCATTAATTTTTATACCTCATGGTGCAACAACTTTTGTCGGTCTGTGTTCAATTGAAGCCAGTCGATCTCATCAACATTAAAGGTCTTCAAGTTGGTTTGTCTTTCATTTCTTATTTGATCAAAATATTGTCAAGTTCATTGAAATATTTGGAGATGGACTCTTTGGTAATAGCTTTGGTGCATTTCATTTTAAGTTAATTCATTACTACCTTTAATTCTGACCACCTTGAAAGAAAACCATTCTTCCAGTGTTGTATAGCAGATGATTTTGGTTTTCCTTCACTTTAAGAAAAACTGCTGTCTGGGTTGCAATTTTTAATAGGTCTGAGTAGGTTAGAGGATGCCCCAACTTCTCACGGGGGATGATCGATGTGGTCTATAAGACATTCTTCATGGGGGAAGAAAGACGCTAGTCAGATAAATATCAAATTTGATACCCTTGTTCTTCCTAAGCTGAAGCCAGAGTGAGGATTCTGGGACACCACAAAACCTGCATTAAGCAAAAAATAGCACTGACAAAGAAGAAAAAGGGATTTTTAACATGATGTATCCCAGGGAAATATTTTATGAGTGTTGAAATGACTTTAGAGGTCCATAATTAGTAGACAATTAGTGTATTGCTAGTGGAACATACAGCACAGCATTTGCACTCTGCAATAATAATACTATTTTGACCCCACTGCACACGAAACTAAAAAGAACATTTCATTGCCCAGCTAGGCTTAAGTCATTTGTACGTTTACATAGCATGTTAGTAAACAGACCGTGAAAGTGGCAGGCCCAGACAACTTCACTTGCCGAAGAAAATAATGAATTACTGACACTTTTCTCACAGCTTCTTGCCAAAAATATTACAGAAGAAATTGAGGTAAAACATTTAGGTCTCCTGAACGATATTCAGAGGAAAACTAACCTTAAATGGGTTCATTTGGAAGAAAAATATGTTAGGCTTCTTCTCCCACAGTCCAATACCTAGGATTTTTCGTTACCACGGTGACATGGAGTGATTTGTGTTAGGCTTCGGATCTATGGGTGCGCAATATAAAGGACATTAACGATACGTACAATAACAGAGCTGCTAGGCCTACAGTTATATCAGAAGGAGAAGAAACCTAGTACGCATTTGCTTTAAACGTTTCCATGGATTTTCTGTTTCGCTTGTATGTTTATTTCACTGCAACTTTATACTTTCGATTTTTGCAAGCGCAGAATGTTTTGGACAGTATTGAGATCTTGCTGATATCAGATTCACTCAACAAATGTTACATAAATAGCAAGAGCAATATAATTCACACTAGTATTTTTAGAACCACTTTTGCGAGAAGAGAATATCTTTATAGATGACCGTTAGAATTCGGACTGAAGAGACATTTAATTTGTTTGTCTGTTACTCATAATTTACGCTTACATCCCATGCTCTTTCAACCTCATTCTAACTCACTCAATTCATTCAACATCTAATATACAGGACCAATAGTTTGATATCTAGTATGTTACCAATGACCCAAGAAGCACCACTGATTAAAATTTCTCTATTCTTACCCCAGCCAGTAACAATTCTCCCCACTATGTTAACTTCTAGTCCCTCCTCCAATTTAAACCAAACCTCATGTCTAGTACACATCTAAGACAAAAACACAGTAGCCCGTACTGAGTTCAAGTTGCACAAGGCAATATTTTTACAGTGTGAGTGCGCTTAATTGGGAACACAACTGACTTGTAAGTCATTTGTGACCAACTTCAACCAGAGTGAAACTGTTTTGTTTAAATGAATGTCAATCAAAAGTACAGTTATCAACTCTATTTATATCTTTCAAGCTATTTCCCTAGTATGATTGGGCCGAGGGTTGCTCGCAATTCCCTGGTTTGGGCGATGCTATATTCCCTTTAAAAATTCAAATCGACTGTTTATTGCAACAGAACCATGGATTTCTGTATTTGGATGAATACTACTCTTGAAAATGAGCAAAATTTTCTCATTTTAGAGAGGGTACATCCATGCTCAAGATGTTGTAGGGTCTCTAAGTGATATTTTGATTAAAGCCACAAACGCATCAAAAAGGCAAAGTAATTTGGGATCAAAACGACTGGTAGTGAAAAGAAAAAGGTGAAAATTTGCGATGTGCTCTTCAAGATGTAGTAGACACTGCCACGATACAGAATTATGTTGAGCTCCCATCTGTAAGTTTATCGAAACTTCAAAATGAGAGGACGAAAAAATATCTTAAGGTATTGTAACATATTTGATCTTGAAAGTTGAATCATTTGCAAAAGAGGGTACTTGGGAAGTTCCTTCTCCAATACGTGGCGTAGCTCATTGGTTGACCGATATTTTAAAAGACTTGCACAAGAATAGGAGCATATTTTGTGCCTACCAGTGACATAACCAGACTTTTCCATTTGGGGGGCTTGAGGGGGGGGGGGAAGTTGAAGTAGGGGGAGCAGTAATGACACTGTAAAAGCAGGGCGCCACCATCCGTTGGCGCGTAGATTTCAGAGAAAAATTTTTTGATAAAACTGATTGCAGGAAATGGCACTTGCCAGTCTATTTGGCTTTGCAAGTTTCAGTTAAGAATTCTTTATTTTTGTCTTGTACAAATTTTGCCCAATATATTTATTACCTTTTAATTTCATTTGGGGGCAAACAGGGGGCAAGACATTTGACTGGGGCTTCATCCCCCTGCTCCCCCTCTGGTTACGCCGTTGGTGCCTATAGAGAGAGTGTAAGGGTGGCAAGTAGCTCCTGACTAACTCTAGAAAAGTAATGAAAGGTGATAAAAGGTGTCATCTCTTTTTTTCTAGGTCTTGAATGGATAACAGACCATTAACGTGGAACTATAACCCCGTGCCTCTCATCTTAATTGTGGCTGGCTGCTGATTCTATGAGTGACTTCCGTTGAAATTAAATCTGCTAAATTCTTTCCAAACTCTTCATCACAGTAATGGATCCATATTGACATAATTTTGGACAATACGTTTTTAAGGCAATGTACGTACCCCTCGATTTTAAGTTTGTTCGTCAAACTGATTACGGAGCTTTTAGAAACTAACTGTAAAACCAGGGTAGTCAAAGGGGTGGGCAAAGTGTCGTTTTTGCTACGTTTTTACAATGTTTCGATTTACATTTAAGGTAGGTATTTTACTGTTAAAATGGCAACATTGTCCACCTTTAGTCGTGTGGCCGTTACTTATGCATAGCAGCTACTTTTATGCAGCAAGTTGTGTTGATGAAGGGAAGGAGTGTACTGGGGTGTAAGCAACCGCCTTCAAAGTTACAAATTGTCCTTATTTCTCTCCCTCGTTATTTCTGAACTTATTTTTGTTGATGTTGCTCCTGGTACAACACAATTTGTTTCGTTACCTTTTCCTTAAATGGAGAGAACAGACAATCCACGTTTCTTTTCAAAAACCTACTAAATTTTACAGTTGTCCTCTTCTTTCGCTCACAATTATCTTGCATTGTGTTTCTATATAAAAACATTGAATATTGAAAGTAAACTAAGGAGTTATTCTGCATGAATTGAACAAATAAGTAGCAAACATATTGTCACATGATTGATAGAAGCCATTCCTGAAATACGATGAAGGAGTATACTATGTAATATTGGGGGTCTTCACTTTCCCTTTAAATGACTCTAAAATTCTCCAAGGAGCGTCTTCATGTACGCGTGTTCAATCACCGGCCTCGCACCAGGGAGGACTTATGGATACACCTCCCTTGCTCTCTCTTCACTCGACATCATTCCAATTGTATTTGATGTCATCTGTCGCGATTGCTCGTGCCAGACTTTACTGAATGACTGGCATTTCTATTGACTGAGGTAAAATGTATCCGAACGCGCATGTAGCCAGGAATTAGAAAGTGGGACGAGTTCAGGAAAAATAAGACTGTTATTAACTATGGGTGCGCCCAGAACCACAGAAAAATTGTCTTTTTAAAAGGAATTTTGGTAATTTTTTGCTCCATTTTACAACTAAAATGTTATCCATACATATAGAACGAGTCATATCGGAATGTTTCCAAGAAAAAGTGATTTGTGGCATCACTTGTTTTCTTTTTATTTTCTTTCTCGGGTCACGAGGGGTTGGAACCCTTGGCTATCCACCTGCATTCGACGTGCTTATCGAAATGAGTCCTGCACTGTAAAAACCTCGAGTTCAAATTTGAGCCGAATCCGTTCAGATGAACACTGGACCAAAATCTGGTCAGATATTTAACTAGATATGGTTAATTTTGTACAGAAAATGGTTATTTGAACCGAAACTTAGTCACATATTTTATCTTTTTCGGTTAAGTGCCCATTTGATCTTTTTTGGTTCAATTTTAACGGGACGTTTTTAGAGTGTGGAATATTTCATGAACCACCAGGAGAGTCTTATTGCCCTCTAACCATTTTAAAGACTCCAGAACGGTTATTTTTGGCTGTCCTAGAACAAGAATTGTTAGCTTTCTAAGGTTTTCCGAGTATTTATTTCCCAAGAGTGTAGTATTTATGAGGTAAAATTTATGTTCAAATGGTTATTCAAATTCGTTTAAACGCGTAAATACCACAATGCGCTTGCCTGTCATCGAAAGAGGAGTTAACGTTATTAAGATCAGTGAAGGTAATCGAACGCTTAAGGGAGTTTTTTCAAAGTTGCTTGTATACCACACTACGTATGAGACGGTGAAGCATTTTACATATAGACCTAATTTAATAGAGACGTCTTTTAACCATTGCTTTGGCCATATCCCCGCCATCGAATAGGAGTTCAAGTTACTAAAAGCCATATGGAATTTATTTTAAAAGAATACAATGTTATCATGACATTCCTTTCTTAACAAAAAGAGTTTCACCTGAGATTATCACGAATGGTTGAAATATCTCGGTATTTTCCAATGTCAAAAGAAGTAAAGCAATCGCAAAATCTTGGGACGAAAAGCTCTTGCTTGTCACCCTAAAGTATATTTTAGTGTGGGTGTATCAAAATTCTCAGTTGGTGACTGCTTTTTGATTGACATCAAATTTTAAAAATTCAAAAGATGCAGCGTAGCTTACATTCCCCCCATGCAGAGAGTGTTCAAATTACACATTATAGCCCTGTAATGCTCACCAGGACATGGCCTTGAGCAATAAAATAGGCTTGTGTCTGCACACGGAGGAGGAGCTTTACTCAGTTATGAGAGGAGCTTCAAGTTGCTTAGATGGGAGAATTAGAACTGTCTTGGATGACGAGAATTGCCCTTTAAAGCTAATGTGTGAATGGGTAGTATATTTTAAGATTTTTTGGAACAGCATTTATCGTTACTATTTCCACATGCTATCTAAACCAAAAGAGAATGTTTCTTCCTATTCCATTTTATACCATTTTTGCCTCAAAATTATTTAATTGGTCAGTTTTGCAACACTTCAAGGAAGACATAGATGCATCGAGCGCTTTTCCGTCACCAATTCATCATTTAATTCTTACTAGAATAGTGAAACCTTCATATTAATTTGTACAAGTGTTTTCCATTCGAACACATCCCCTTCGATCTCACATAAAGGGGCTCATTGAGTTGATTCACTAAATTCATGATTTTTGTTTGCACCTGTTAAGATTTACTCACATCTTGATTGTAAATGGTCAAACTAAGAGATTTGCACATGCGACACACAACTGAAATGGTAATGATAAGGTAAGTAATGACTAAAATCATTTATTGCAAATTCGTGACCAGACACTTTTTACCATTAGGTATTAATCGTATGCAATCCTTGTCCACAAAAGCTTCACTTTCTCACAATTTCGCTAACTATAGGAAGTGATACATGAGTAGTACGGCTAATTAGAAGAATTTTCATGCAATGATTTCCTTCAAACTCACCACAAAATAATCCATATCAACTCAATGAGCCCCTTTAATGCCCAAGGGTTTCTTCACGAGTCCAATCGGTTAGTAACTTGAGAGAATGGCATTCCCCTGTTCTAACACCTTGAAGGTCATTCAATGGAACCCAACATTTATGAGCAATAGGCTAACTGTTCTCCCCTCAAAGATTTCCAGACGTCTTAACGTTTCTAACTTTCTACTCCAATGACTTACCTGCACGTTAACTGATCCTGACTGTCAGATGCCAAGAAATCTCATCAAGTAGTGCTTAGTTTCATAATTTCCCTTGGGAGGTTCCCCAGACCCCCACGTCTTTGTGTTTTAGCGGATAAGAAACTAATATTACGAGAGTGCATGCAATGTACTAAATGTAACAAAAGAAAGAAAATTGCAAATTGTATCTAAAAGTTTGGTTTAAATTGAAACTTTTCTGGTCAAGATCCCAGAGACCTTTTCTGGGCTTTTTCACTTTAGGTGCCTTACTATTCAGGCTTCTTTCTCACACATTAACTTTGGATCAGTGCCGGATTTACGTATTATACATTTTTCAAATTATTATTTTTTGTAGAAACCTATGTGCGTTGCTAAACTGATAGAGTTCTGTGTAATTAAGTATGAATGGACTTGTTGCTCTGTCGGTACATGAGCAAATATACGTAATACAGTTCGCCATTCTTTTCTCTTCTCCGCTACACTTTTGTCACCCTAGCTGTGCAACCGATCTATACCTTCTCCCTTTCCAATATCTTAATTTACAAACTTAAAGCAGCAAGCATGACATAGGTGTAGGAAGCTGTCGTAAACTGGGCTGAGCATTTCAGACGCCCTAGGGAGAGAGCGTCCGCTTCCTCTTCTTGAAAAAGTTTTGAATATTTCAGCTTATTTAGATTAAGTTTAATGATACATGTTGTGCAATATTTTTTCTTTAAGTCAATTTATTTTAAAAATTTGTTTTTTTTTCTGTTAAAAGTTGATATATTTTACATGGGTAACAAATAAAGAGATTTGTTCTTAAAAGGTGTGGCGGGGAAATAGTTTACCCCCAGTGTTTGTGTGGTGAGGATTATCCTCACCCAAGTTTCCACACTCAAGATGTATGATCGAATTTTTGCCACTGATGTAATGTTGTAAATACATCATTAGATTCCTATTTTCATGGCGTGAATACCTCAAGAGTTATACAACACAGATAATATAACAGTTTACTACAGTAACTTAAAGTAGTCCGGTCGCCATATGGCTGGACAATAACTTTCCATGTTCAGTAACATTTTTTAACGGAGGAAAACAAATACCAAAAGTTAGTCATACGATAACAACAATCTACTCTGCCTCCTATTTTACAAATAGATGTCTCTTTTCTCCAATTTCCAAGCCAGCCTTGCACCATATTCAGCAGGGATTCTTGCGCAGACATTTTGTACTTTGAACTCAGTATAGGGGTCGACAACCTCAAATCGAGTACAAGGTTACATATTTACCAATGATTATAACTGAAATTAATGCATCGGCCTCTGAACGTCTAGCTCTACCTTTTAAAAGCCTTTAGAAGGGGTCCAAAGATTGTTTCTTCATTTGAAGTGCTTAGAGCCAAAAGATTAAGGGCATTAACTTTTAAAAGCAACCGGAAATTGCTTACATAAATAGTTCAGGCAAAGGTTAGCACTCCCTAAGCGTGAAACTTGCCTGCGGTTTCTTCCGTTCTTATACCTTCTATGAAATGTTTTGGCATGACGTGGATTTTGCTGTGTTCTGAGGAAGGACGGTTATAATTCTCTCATGAAGAAAACTCTGTAGAATAAGTTTATAGTTTCTCAATCCACATGTAAATAATAAAATAATAAATACTCCAGCTTATGTAACGATTCTTGTCAGCGACAGACCTTATTGCGCTTTACAAATTTCCACCACAATTTTGTCATTCCTAAACTTTGTCATTCTCAAGCTCCCGGAGCGATGCGTCGTTATTACAACCAGGGAGCCTGATATAACCCGACTTAGAAGTAAACCCTGCCCACCCTGCTGTAAGTTGAATGGTCTACCTACTAATTCAGTCGGTCTCCAACCAATTTCTCATCGTCTGCTCGATTTGATTCCCTTACAGCTGCACGCAAGAAATGGATGTTATCTCTAGCGTACATCAATTGAGCCTGTCCAACAAACGAGGTACTCGAGGCTACGGTAGGCTAAATAGCCTGTGTGGTAGCTGACAGTGGTTTCCGCCATACAAGGTCGTGTAAGTTTTAAGCAATAAACTGCACGAAAACACTTTTTGGTACGATGGCCAAGGTTAGAATATGGTTGGTTGGATAAAACTGGGCTTACTTGAAGTATCAATCGGCGTATCAATCGGGAAATTCTGGATACATTCTCCGGCTGGGTTGTAGTAAGCCCAAAGGTATTGCATCCAACAGCAACCTTCGGTTTTCCATCCATAACTTTCTAGTTTGGAAAAAAGAAAAATCCTGTTAAAACTTCGATTTCAAAATCTACTCAATATGTTAGATATTAGATAACCCGTTCGAATTTCTTCTATTTTCGTAATAGCCTTGAAAAACAACTTCTCACAAGTAAAAGACGTGACGCCGTCAGGGAAAGGTAAGAATTATCTTTAGGGATTTAAAGATAGTTTTATCTTTTCAACTTTCAGGCACATGTATTTTTTAGCCTACTTTTAGTAGACGGTGAAGGAAACAGGTGTGGGTGAGATATATGCTAAGGTCGAGAATGTTTTTGACTGCCAAAAAAATTAAGAATTCAAAAGTTAGATTTAATAAATGTTCTTCTTGCATAATCTTGTAATGAATGAAATGATCATACTGAAGTCTGTTAAGAGAAAGGACAGTAATAAAACAGAAAGAAAATATGGGATCTGTGGAAAACATCACGTAGTATGTAACTGAGGTGATTATTTCTTTATTAGAAATTAATGAGTATTTTGAATATTTCATTGTTGTAAGACCTCTGTCTGGGAATTGAAGTGAAACCTTGAATCTAGCGTTAAAATAAGAACAATTGAATTCCTAAAATATCATTTTTGTCTACGTGTACTAACATGCATACCTACATACAGGTGTATACGGATTTTCTTGATCGTGCACTGGACACCTGCAGAAGTGTTCAAGTATCACGTATCTTTCACTCTTATTTTGTGTTCAAACTACTGCAAAATATTCTAGGTGTTGTTTCATTTCAATTTGCAAGTGGGGTGTGTATTCACCAGTCATATTTCCTTCAACAATGTCTGCGACTGAGATGTGAGGATCCTTGGAAAGGTTAACCGGTCATTTAGAATGTGAGTTTTCCTAATTCTATCATATGTACACTGTACAGCCTAACCTGTAGTTTACATACGGCGTGTTTGGTCTAGTGGTAGAGCAGCCGCCTCTCACACGGGAGGCCCGGGTTCGATTCCCAGGTCGAGTCATATCAAAGACTTTAAAAATGGAACCTTCTGCCGTTGTGCGTGATGCTCCGC
>WURT03644058.1:0-19679 GCA_009936505.3 Holothuria glaberrima | reverse complement strand
TATATATATATATTTCAAAACGGAAGTCATTTGTGAATTTACATAGTAGAACGACTGGAAATTTCAGTGTTATGTGTCGACTCTGTGTGCTCGTGCCACTTCATAGGAAATACAACATCACGGTAAAGTGTACACATTTGAAAAACTTATATTGATCATATCGTGTGCCTCTTTGCGTTACTCAAGCGTTTCATTATATTTTTGCAGTCTTGATACAGTTCACCAGTCGTTCACCTTATCGTCGGTACTGCTAAAGGGTAATACAGCTTAAACGTGATTGCCACTGTGTACACAATTTGATGAAATCACATCCGCAAAGCAAAGTAGCTCGGCTTCGGGGCTATAGCTGTTAATCTAAAGGATTAGGAGCCAAAACTGTTGACTTATAATTTATTTAAAAGACGCAAAAAGAGATAGTTGCAAAATGTTCTCTAACTGAAGATGGGATTAGCCTAGAAGCTATGTTCAACCTTATATTTGGAGTCTTCGAGTAAAGTTTCTTTCAGGAATTGGTGGGGAGGATCTTATTCAATTTCAGGCACTAAAAACCTTTCTTAATCAATAGAACTGCCCGACGGAAATAAAACAAAATTGTTTCACAAACATGTTCGTATATTTAAGAACTGGGGATAGTGAGTGGCTAACAAATACGGCTGCTACGAAGACCTCAAGGGGAACTGTTAGAGCTGAAGGAAAATTGTTCGAACAGAATTGGAGGGTCGATGGCTTTCCTGAAATATTCCTAATCATTGGGGAGATACTGCTCATAATCAGAACAGATATGAGGTGAACTTTTGCAGAGAAATCTAAAGGGAGGTAAGATTACCGTTCATCTGGCAGGAAGAACATGTAAGGATAGTAAGTGGTTTTATTTGTTGATACAAACAAGAACTTGTAGCCCATGAGAATATGGCACATATCTCTACTGTAAAATTAAAAAAAATGCAGGACAAAAACGACCGAGTCATTATACAATACAATGTGTGAAACGATACAGGTTTTTATTTTTTTATAAACGAGTTCTCTTTTTACTGTCGTTTCCAACGAACTTAAAAATTACAAAAAACTTATTCAACTGACAAATCAGCAAAACTGGGAGAAAATGTGATTTTTTTTTACCTCCTTCCCCACCCCCCGTCAATGTAAAGACTAAAACTACTATTTTAATTATTTAGATGGGAAAATAAATCTAATGATTAGGATCAGTGCCAAAAAATTGAGATTGGAAATAAATATCAAGTAAGATTTACTCTCAACATTTAAAGTAAGAAGTTTAATTGCAATTTTGATTGTTCATTGATCTCAATCCTTTGAATGAAGTGGGTAGGGTTATTGTTTGTACTTAGAAATTTACGCAGATATTTCTAGAGTATTTTAATAGGCCAGTTCTGAGTTGTTACTGCCAAGTGCAGTCTTCAGGTTATAGGTCATACGGACAGAGAACGCATTCAAAAGTCACGCGTTGTGATAGGTTTGTACATTGTGCGCTAAGCGTTGCTATAATAGCGTTCACGCTACGGAAGACCGTGTACCCTTAAAAGCCTTGATCTGTAGTTAGTTAGTTAGATGAGGTTTTACGGCTCAGTTTCTAACCAATTGGTTTAAGTCGGGCCGCCACAGCGTTTTTTCCAGTTGTGGCTCACTGGCTGTAGAACACAACGGAACTCGTACCTTACTTTTGGCCCTTTACTGACCGCCTGTGTTCAAAACATGTATATGCCAAGTATACCACTTTCTGCTGGGAATCACGAATGATTTCACAACATTATTGCCTCAAACTGTCAATCGCGCGGAAGGAACCGTCGTTTTCATCAGTTCATATCGTTCCTTCGTTGTAATTCCTCAAGGCAACTTGTTAGTGAATTTTGTTCCTTTACCTCGGTTCCTCAAAAGCACCTTGTCAAAGGGTCATATTTCATGTGATCACAACAACTTTTACCCCCCCCCCCCACCCTTCTTGCATCACCACTGATTCGGATTCGGAATCTTTCTTCCACCTTTCCATTTCCGAAAGAGTCCTTGTTGATTTACGTTCCCGTTACCTGACCTTCTCAGAAAGAATGAGTCAGATAATCATTCCTCCTCCATACGTTAACACACCACAATTTGTACCCTCATTGATATACAATCCTGGATTTGCTTCGTTTCTCGGTCCGAAGCACCCTGAAGAAGTTATGCTATGCTACCCACCAAATGAAAGCTAAGGAGCTGAGGGATATGACTCGAACAACTGTATTACGGTAGGCTATGACATTTGATGTTCTGAGCGGGAAAGCACAAGGACAAAATTCAGGATAGCACACGTACCGTAAACATACACCCGTATCCGTACAGCTGGTCATCCAGCCCTCCCCTCAGCTCAGAATGTCCTGAAGTATATTCCAGTTGACCTTCAATAGTCCCCAATTTCACAAAATCCACATTTTACATATGCTCTTACACATCCACATAACATTGTACAAATATGCTATAAAAATCACAATCTTAAATTTTAAAAACACTTTAGCTCTAAGGAACATCAAGCTAATAATGGTGTGTTCTTTGAAGTTACAGTCTATCCGAGCTTCAGTTCAAAATAAATAAAAAAAACATGCAAGTTTATCACTTCTATAACTACATAGCCATTTCCAAGTCACACTATCACTGTCTCAGTACCTCCTCGAAAAGGTAAAGAAAAGTCACAGTATGTCTTTTCCATTTCCTAAGAGTCTTCACTAAACATCGGCTATGCTCCATTTCCTCAAGAAAAAAATCCAGCAGCTTACTCGAATTTGTATACATGCAAACTTGCGTTTACTCAGTTCCTAGTAAAAGACCCGACAACAATTAGCCATGCTTCCAGCATTGAAAAGAGATCCTCGAAGCAATTTGAAAAGGATAAATGTTTCAGGTTCCTTCAATGTGCCTCACATGATAAAATAATGTACTCCCATAATGTCTCTTAAACAAACAAGGAAGCTTTCTTTAATTTTATAGATAAACTTACTCATGAATAAAAAAATTGTTACTTATTTTGTTGTCGCATTCTTCACAAAGTGTTTGTCAAAGACAAGGGGAGAGATCCGTTAAATCCAACCCGTACTGTATCGAAAACATTACAATTTACAAAGGGCAAAAACAGCACCTCATTAATAAACAAAATGAACAAAAATACATAAATCTCAACTGTGACCGTCTATTGTCACCGTTTGTGTTGACTGACTTTATACGAATCAGACTCTGCCGCCAGGGGCATTCCTCTTGGAACGCCAATTTGGAAGTAATATACTCTACTTGGGAAGAAATCATCATTCATCTCCTAAAATCCACGTATTAAGACATCATGTTTATTTTGTCCTGTGTCACAGTATTGAGTCTTGTCAGGCTGTCAGGACTTGTTGTAAAATATTCTACTGTTTAAAAATTGGGAAGGCATTGAAACGTACTGGATTAGAGAGCGCCATAGGCCATAATTTATGTCACTACTTATAACTAATACACTGCTTTCTTCACTTCCTCAAATCAAGTCTTATCCAGAAGAATTCTTAGAATGTTCCTGGAGCCCCGAGATAATCCAAAATTCAAACTTATCTGCAGCAAATGTCTTGCTTTGATTTGTGACCTTGTGGTCGGAGTATTGTGCTCGAAAGATTTTTTTCATCTCGCTGTGTGTACCTGTTCCGTTTAAAATGATTTCAAATTCACAGCAAATCTTTTATAAATAATGTTGCTTTTAGGTTTACTGTGGCCCTTAAATGTTATTCTGCGCTCTAAAACTAGATATACTTCTAAAACCAGAGAAAGCAAACCTGGTTGAAAATATGAAAGATGTTTTAAGAACTTTATAAACCAGAAATAAGCGACCACCTAAAGTTTGGAAGTATTCCTATTTTATTGTATACGCAGCGTTTCGGAGTATGCGCTCTCTAGTTGCCTGCGTAGCAGACTGTACGGCATATTCCTTGTTCAGTGGAACTGAGCAAACAGAGTCCGCTCCGCGGGGTAGTTCTCTATCAGCTTGCGCTAGAACCTGTACGGGAATGCTCCTGTCAACATACATTGAATGTCAGATAGTACTCTTGTTAGCTTGTACTCAATCGTAAACTGGTAAACTCCTATTGGTGCACACTCAATGTTAGGGACTAGTCATGGTAGTGTAAAGTCAATGTTTTGAAGTACTTTTAGGTACACCCAATGCTTGGAACACTCGTTTTAGCATGCACCAAATTTTTTGGAGTACTCCTAAAAAGTAAACCTTATTTCAGGTAAGACAGAATGCATAAGGCTGGTAGTTGACACTTTTGTTCACGTTGCCATGTAAAAAGAAATTTCTTCAAAATTATAACTTCCCGACTACTTTTTTATTTTTTGCCTTTCTGTGCATTTTCCCTATGTTTCACCTTGTTTTCTTTATTGTTGAAAGTTTAAGTGATGAAAAAAGAGGGCATTTGTTGAAGATCACTGGATAGTCTGTGAGTTATGCCTGTTTTCAATTTTAAATTTTTAAACAGCACCATATTGCGGCCACGCAGGGTGTTGAAGGTGATTAGGCGACCAGGTATGTTAAGGCAATAGTAATGTTTGTCATGAAAAGTTCTTTAAGGAAACTAAAAACATCTTTACGGGGCGGCACTCTCTACATATTTAACCTTGACAATGGTCTTCTTACTGCTCTTCAAATCAAATGTAGTCGCCCTGAGTATTTTGCTACATAGCTGTTTAAACATGATCTATGACGTTTAATAATCTTGATTTTTTTCTGATCATTTTTTTTTTTTTGAACACATCTACGTCAAGTGTATTCGTAGTCGCTACTGCGCTAATACGTAATCAGATTTTGTCATGACAGGGCACCGACCGTTTTACCGAGACATTGAGCGCTAAACAGAAAGTCTAACCATAACCAGTAAGTAAAAAACGCTTTGGGTTCACGGACTGTGATGGCGGTTGAAAAAGCAGAAGAGCAGCCGTCGAGATTGCTTCAGATTTCATAAAGTGTTATCCACAAGACGTGACCTTTATTCAGGTTCGTTAGTCCGATGTCAGAGCAAACCACGGGTGGCATTGCTTCTGTTAGATTTTAAGGGAATCATACAGCCAGGTGGGAAGAGGGAGGAAGCAATTCCCCAGTAATAGCCCTATCTCCAAGCCTCCCAATATTTTGTGCATGCGTCTACAACCGTGTCCGGTTGTAGAGGGCTCTTTTGTCCTTATTTCGATTCAACCCCACCTTATATCGATTCAAACTCCCCCACTCCCAAAAACAAAATGTAGGGTGGCAACCTTTCGTGGAGTTGAGAAGTTGAAGAGCGTAGCAATTCTGCTGAAAAAGTTTTTGAGAGGAACTGCAAATTTCTTGAAAAGTCATTCTTCTTCTTTCTTTTCACTTCATAACTCACTCTCTGGTGACAGTAATGTAGTCTCATACTAGTAAAGTCACTCAGAGAAAGAGTGAAGAGAAAGCGGGACGAGATTTTCACCTCATTCAATTAAGCAAGGAGTCTGGCAAATTCATCTCCCTCAATGTTGACGGTGGATGGAAAGGAGTACTTGTAATTAAGTGAAAGCTAGGCACAACATTACGAAAACAGTAGGCCTAATGGTGCTTCCAACACGGAAGAGCTAAAGTCCATTTAAATCTCATGTAAAATAACCATGTATCATTACGTTTCCCCGCTCTCAGAAATGAAGTCGAAGAAGCATTTATTCAAACACATTTTTTTTTTTTTTTTTTTTTTTTTTTTTTTTGCTTGACCTTGTTTTTCTGTTTCTGTATGTTTCTCAAGTAGCTGGATATTTCGTTTCGTGCAACTTTTCATTTCCTTTTGCGTGGACCTATTAAAGGAGCTGTACCTTGCTTTTTAATCTCATCAATTTATATTACAAAGTAGATGTTACAGCCAAACTGCATTTGCACGTAAAATAGGTCTGTGTTACAAAGGAACTTCAAATATGTTGTCAAAATACAGTGAAGATGTATTCTGTTACTGCGGTGTCGGAGAACAAATAAGTTTGAAAGTGAAAAGCCTCAGCAACTCTTACGAAGAGTCCTACGGGCTATCGCTCACTGCAAGCGAAATCCTGGAACAACTCCTGAAAGGAGCTACAATCTCAAAGGGGTACGAAACTCAGAGGAAATCCTCCGAGAACATTGGGATATAGTGCAAGTAAGAAAGTTCAAGACAACTTCCCCGGTTGAAAAATTCTGTCGCTAATGCAGGCCTGTATTTTGAAAGTTGTTTTGTAATAATATTAAAAAATCACCACAAAAACAGAACTCTAGGTCAACTTTGAATTTAAGATTGTTTACTGACCATAACGTATATCATACGATAACGAGTTAATATACAAACACGCACGTACAGGCACCATATACTTACCCCCAATGGCAATCTTATCTGCAAAGTTAAAGTTACAGACATGTCCTGGTCAGCCTGAAAATTGCTCTATAGATTTTGATTCGGTTACAGATGTTGCTTCAAGAATGCTTAAACATTTCCATCTCAGTCGCTCTTTTTTATCCTTCATATATTTATATTGTGCCATCTGTACATTCAAATATGTCACCAAAGTTCTTGCGCCCTTTCTGAGCACAGACGACCAAGTCCCTCGTACGTGCGAAATACAACCCATCCTTTTCGAATCGCTGCAGATAAGATTTTAATCACCGTTCCACCTTACAATCAATGTATTTTTTGGTCGCTGGTTTGTTTATAGCAGGGCTTCCGTGGGCATCGAGAGGTGAATTTCACCTGCCGTACAGAACAGGGAATTATACCAATTATTGAGCCGACACCTGCCGATATAGCAGTGTCCTGAGACATTTAAAATCAGAAACGTTTGTACTTCAAAAACGTGCAAGAACATATTATTTACAGCGCTTCTTACACCAACGTATCGTATAGTTCATTCCCCAGGGTAACGTGGCATTTTGATAATAAAGGAACTTGTACTGTTCACTGGGTTTGACGCACCTCCTGAAGGATAAGAAGGGATTCCCAAGTTTTCGTTTTTAAAGGGAAAATGCAGTCAACCCAATCAGAGTTAGTATGCCCGTCACTCTAGTTTATGAATGGCCTATTTTGATCATGTGACAGTATTTTTGTTGGTGAATTGTGAAATTCAAGCAGAATTTCTCCTTGCTTTACCTATTGTTTGGCCAGGTTATGTTCAAAACGTATTCAGAGGTGCTTGTAATGCAATAAGAGATTTGCAAGAGTTTGATGATTTTTCAAAGCAAATTTAGGGGCCACTACCTATTGCATTCAAAACAATTTTGAGAAAGCATCGAGCTGCTGGGTAACATACCTTGCGACGGTAAAGACGTGAAGACTAATTATCAAGGCGAAATGAGCAGTCACAAACATATTATTTATTCAAAAAAGTAATAGGCTTATAGATGCATTAAGCTTAGTTGAAAACCATTAGACTCATATTTATTTGTAAATCAGTATGGAAATGAGTTGAATTATTTTCCACCATTCTATTAAGAACTCGGTGGAGAATCCTTGAGTTGAGGACTGAGGGTAACTTAGTTCCTGGGTTATTATCCCATTCCTGCTTGTACACACTTTTTTAAACTTTTTTTGATTAAAGAAACATTAATTAGCAAAGAAATGGCACAAATGTTTTTCCGATGTAAAATTACGACATTGACTCAATTCAACTGTCTTGCTATAATGTAGTATTTTAACCATGACTAGAGGTACTCTACTTACAGTAACTACAAATGTCGTGTTGGGATACTGAGCCTGAGAAAAGCCGTTGAGAAACGGGACCCAAATGTGGAGGAGAAAAGGATAGTGGAAAGAGTTGGAATGGGAATGAGAATTTAAGGAAATTAAGGGCATAGGGAAGAGGAAGGCAGTGGAGATTTGAAGGAAAAGACTCCGTTGAAGGTTGTGGACAGAGGGATGAAGGAGGAGGTTTGAAGTGAAGAGTGAGGTGGGGTAATGGGGAACTGATAAGGATATTTGAAGTTAAAATATAATTTGAGGGTACAGAACGATGAAGAAAGGTGGAAGGCAGGTTCAACGAATGTTGCAGGCTTGTTAAAATAAGAGAAAATTCGAAGAGGAAGAATAGTAAAAAGAGAGTTAAACGTTAAAAGGAAGTAGGTGGGAAAGGAAAAATGGAAAAAAGGGAAGGGAGAAAATAGAGTAAGGTTAATTACGTTGAAAGTAGTGATGGAGAAATGTCTTAGGAAAACATGAATGGAAGGGAGGGTAAAGAGGAAAGAGCTGAAGAGAAAGGAAAAGTGAAGGGAAAGGGAAGTACTGAGTTGGAGAAAAGAAGAGTTGAAGGAAAGGGAGAAATGGAGGAAAAGAAAAATTGCTCCTGGAAGTGGAGTCAAAGAAAATGGAAAAACTGAGATGATGGGTAGTTAAAGTGTGATGAAAAGATGAAGGAAAAAAGAGGATTGTATGGAAAAAAATATAAAGTAAGAGGAAAGAGTTGAAACGAAAAAAAATGTTGAAAACCAAGGGATATTTTCAAAAGGAAGATAGTTAAGAGAGAAGAGGTTTTTAAAGAATTTGAAGGTTTGAAGGAAATGATAGTTGATGGACTCGGGAGAAGGAAGGCTTAGACTGGTGAATGCAAAGAGTATAGTCATGGGCAGAGAAGAAGGGTGAGATGGGTGAGATGACGGTACTGTGACCGCATGGATAAAGGCGGTGGGTTTTGAAGCGATGAAGCTTAACAATCGGGAGGTGGTCAAAGTAAGGTTGGTTCTTCATCCACAAGAGCAATCTACGGTTTTCCCATCTGAACTGGTCTTTCAAAGGAAACCAGTTTTATCTAACTTGTTGAGTTGACTGGTCATCCGACGTGACGTTATACTTTATAAGCCATGTAGGTTTCTTCCATATTCGAGGTCACTTATAGCGTCGTAAAACAGCTGCCCATGTTAAAGGAATGGTCAGGGAGGGAGCTGCTGCTCTAACAGTTGTCTGGTGTAAGGTGAAGGAGACTTTGCGGAGAGGACAGCTGAAGAAAATGAGGGTAGAGGTGAAAGGATAGATGAAGGGATAAGATAGTTGGAGAAAAAGCAGATTTAACTGGAAATGATATTTTAGGTTATGGCGAGAATGCTAGTTGGGAGAAACAGACCAAGACAAAAAAAGACTTGAAAGAAAAGGAATGAAAAGGATTGTGAAGAGTTGAAGGAAGAGTAAGTTGCGTGAAAAGAAGATTTGAGGGAAAAGATAGCAGGACTCGGAGATGGAACTTTGAAAGCAGCACAAATTTTCGGCTAACATTCGAAATAATCATTTCTTGTTTTTTGATAACAGGAAAATAAGCACGAGTCCTTGCCGTGCATGAAGTGAATGGGTGGGGGTGTACGGGTGTTAAGTTAAACTCTCGCTTTCTTTAAACGTTTCACGACGGTATAGCACACCCTGGGTTTACTCGACAAATTCAATTTTGCAAATGTTTTTTTTTTCTATCACTCAGTGCCTTGTTGAAGCAAAAGTGGTCATTCTAAAATTTCGCAGGAATTCCCCCTACGCTATGTCATTGCTATTGACCACTATTTCAGATATCATCTTATGGGGTAGCCTTTGCGATCTGAGGGTGATCATGGGGTCTACATATGGCTTAAAATGACACTAGTTACAAAATGGAAAGGAACCTAACCCATATTCCGAGTCGTTACCCCCTTTCGAATGACCACGTGTTCAAGCGTCTGTTCATAAAGATTTGCTGGAACGATATATCCCAGCGACATACTAACACCAGCAGCACACAATTTCCTGATCATGCTAATGCATATATTACGCAGAAAATGTTCAATTCGATAAGAACCCAGAAATAATACGGCAGTCGGTAAATCATCCGGGTTTTGCAGACGTCAAAGGTTCGCGCCATAATAAATTCAGTTGAATTCAGTTTCGAGTCACAGTAGGGCCTAATTTTTTACAGGAGCAAAAAGTTTGTATATGTGACAAATTTATATCTCAATTTGCGGTGCAGGTATAATCATCGTCTGTTGATGCAATATGGCGGAAAAGTCTCATCGTAAATCATTGGGTTAAATAAAGAAATGGAGGAAGGCGCATCCGTCAGACGGTCGATGTATCTTAGGTATTTCATGTGTCTTCAGCATCTTTATCCAGAATGACCTGAACAGTCTGAGAGATTCTCCTGTTTGGGGCAAAATCAAAATTTTCCAGAATGGGGGAAAACTTATGCAAAACATTGTATAGGCTTGAAAGCTTAGGACAAGGATAAGCAGGCACGAAAACCACTCAAAAACTTAAGTTTTCCTCAAAAACGGGGTTTTGAACCACCTATTAGGACATGGCTTTTCAGTAGCTATGACAATTCGCCTGCCGAATTTATATTTTATTTTATTACAGTAGACCGACAATTTTTGCAAAGGGTTTACAAAACTCATTCGCCACTGACAATGTATACATAGACCGCTTGGAATTGTGGGTAAAATAGACAAAATGGTGGCGCCCATGACTATTGTTTCTCCTGATCGGGAGAAGAGAAGATTCTCCCAAACGGAGGAGTCTCCCAAACTGCTGAAAGGCTTCAAATTCGTTAGCATTGAGCAATATATCCTTTTTCCATGAGGAGAAATCAAATTATTGTGAACATGAACTTTTCAAAGCCATAAGGAAATTGTTGTAGTATAGAAATCGTGTCAGCTATGGCAATATACCTTTAATATCATGGTAATATACCTTTCATGATGGCGTACTAAACACCACCGACACATAGACAATTAAGATAACGCTTGTATCTAACGTGGATGATATTTCATTAACACGAATTTTACCAGTCCTCAAATTAAAGTCAGGCATTGCTATACCACAAAAACATCATAAAACAGAGGATTGCCGTTTCCAGGTTGCTATTTTTTATGATATGCTACCTAAAGTACTTATGCAAAATCAAAACAAAATTGCTGTGAATCATTAACCATTAAATAGATAAGAATTTTCGCAGCTGTCATAGCGTAGCTGGGCAGAGCTTTGATAAGTAAACCTAGGGATTGTTTAAAACGGCAGGTAGGCGTAGGATTGAATTGTTCAAACAGAATCATAAAAATGTCAAGATTCACACCAACAAGGCAAAAATTACTTTGCTTGAATAGATGACAATAGACTGATCTGAAAGGGTATTAACACCTAGTTCATAGTCTGCGTCCTACATATTAAACTTTACGTTTAAACACGGAAATGCGGATATCAATTAATTGTAATTTTTCTACAAGGATTGGAACGACTTTTGTTGAAAAATAACGAAAAAATTATGGAAAGAACCATAGCATATACTAGAATCATAAAATTCACAAAATAAAAAAAAAACATTCCTCACAACAAACGCTTGTAAGCGGCATTTAAAAAACCGGTTTTAACGTTTTATTACCATGGTAACGTACCTTTCATAATGGTGTATCAAACACTGAAGACACGTGATTTAGATAACGATTTGGCCTAACTTTGATAATATTTCTTTAACACAGATCTCTCCAGTCCTGAAATTAAAGCAACCCTCTGCCTGCAAGAGTGAAGGAAGAATGTTTGCAGAAATGGAAGGCAAATAGATAGATTTTTTACATTTAGCTGTATAAGAAACTTTTTATAATTCCTTGTCCCTCAGACATTCTTCCTCATGGAATTTGTGGAAAACTTGTCCGTTAGTTAAAATAGAATAACATAAAAGATATTAAGAACTTTTGATCTCTTTCTCAAGAGTTATTTTTTCTCGGGCGTATTTTACATCTATTCACATGGCAAATCATTCAGTGTTAAAAGCAGAGTCTAAGCTCAAATCAAGTTTTGATATCTTGGAGAGGTACTTATTCTATTAAGCAATCTGGTGAAATTTCCATTGAAATCCTATGTGTGGTTCTCAAGGTAAAGTTATCACATTTTCAACACGAAGTGAACTTAAAGCAAGCACATATGATGTTATAGCCTCACATTAATGAGCAGTCTTTTGTTTTTTGTTTTTTTTTTAAACTTTACAACCAATTTTGTCCTCAACAATCAAATGTTATCGGAATGTGATTGCATGGGAGGCATAACCTTATGCCAAGTAGAAAGAGGGCGCTTCAAAACTGCATTCTGGGAAGGATTATTCCACGGACGGACGACCGAAGTAGATCGTCACCATGGAGATGGTTGATCGTCCCAATGCTCAAGCTCGCCGGTCTTGAATAATCCTTCCCATGGCGCTTCAAGATCTGTTATTTGGCATAAGGTCTATGGAAAAATTCAAGTTTCACATTCCCCATGGGAAGGTCCTATCCCTATTAACTTCAAGGTCAACACAATAGACGGAAAAAAAGGAAGCAAAGCATTACGTTATCAATGTGAGGAAGTGATATCCGGGAGCTGCCTAGTGATATAACTCCCACTTGCCTCTTTGCTCACTTTGGGTCACAAATGTAGTAATTTCTTTTGCTGATATCTCGCGTAATGCATGCCCGATTTGAATGAAAGTTTCACCAAAATAAAAAGATTTAGTTCCTCTTTCACATATGAAAAGTAATTTTTGCTTAAACCCTTTAAGGTGCATATTGTTTTTTTTTACGGAAATTTAAATTGGATCAGATAAGTACTCAGTTATGCCTGACAGATTGCTGACATTCTTAGGAATATACATATCGCGAAAAACTGAGTTTTTGATGATTTTTAACCCAAAATTGGATTTACAACTACCAGGTCGTTATGCGAAAAAGGTTTCATGACTTGTTTACGCCCAACATATCTTTTACAAGTTTTAATGTTTCTACGTATTTACTTATTCTTTGTTTTGTTAGTTGAAAGCTTATGTTTTCCTGCTTTTTTGCGGTTTTCTTATTCCCCATATGTTATGTATATGTTACTAGTAAATCTAGAATTTCGTCAGCTTACACTATCAGATCATTAATTACCCAACTCGATTTCACCACCACATATGCATAACATATACCAAAACGTACGCGTATACAGCTGTCGGTATAACAGCTCATGTGGGAAATAATAGACTTACATGTGGCGTCTTCAATGTATTTTTCTCGTTTGGTTACTGTGTGCATGGCGTCCCATGATACGTATGTTAATAATGTTCCCTTGACAAGATGATGCATACTTCAATATTACTAACTACCACGAAAATCAGCCCATCTTCTGTAGATGGCCGTTGTAAACTAAGGGAATTTATGTAAAATACATACTTTTTCGTTCCTAACCCCCGACGGAATCCAGCAATTTAACTGGATTTGTGCACAGATGCAAGAATTGTGAAATCAACATGAATTTTAAAAGCATCATTGAACTTCAATTTCGGGGGAACCTGACTTATAAGTACACCGTATTCATCCCACCAGGGACGTTGAAGTGTTGAATTAGTTCGCCCGTAGGGCGTTTTACGGAAAGGACCGGCACGATCCTTGTTCCTTTTCCCGTCTGGTACTCAATAGTAATCTCTTGGAAAAATGCCAATTGCAATTATATTCACATACGACTTAAATTTAGTTCAAGAACCGGTCTATCAAGTGAAGTGTAAAGGTTAATACGAATCGATCTGTATGGAAGACGCGCACAAATGACATTCATGACGGAAACTAGGTGAATATGTCCGAAATTGCCCGTCACCGTATGTGAGTAAAGACGAGACAGTCTTCAATCGACTGGTCCATGAGAAGATGAGCAATAGTAGGTTGAAGAAAGCAGAAAAACCAGTCGCTCTCAGACCTCGGGCTAAATCTGGGTCGTTGTTATCGTCATTTTAAATTGGAGGGGCGCTGTTAGGGTTTATCGAGTTGTGGAGGCATGCGATATGCTGTGGGATCCACGGAGGATATGCAAACATGTACATAACGCAACACATATGAAGGGTAATCAAACATGTACATGCTGTTGTACATAATCATCCAGAGTAGACGAGCAAATACTCTCAGCAAACATGTACGTATACTTAATATTCGTCAGTCAGTCAATGGATACCGAAGTGTCAATGTGCATATTCGCTCTTTTATTCTGTACCCTTTTCCTTCTTTTTGGCAAGATGAATATCTCATCATTTAATTTTAAATGCTGCACAGACACAGACTAAGAGCAATGCAGTTTCTTGTTGTGGTTCTTTATATCCGTAGGTGTACAGCCAGGACATCCGAGGAGCTGTACCCCTCCCCTCCCCCTCCCTCAAGGAAAAAATTTCTCGGAGAGGTTTGGGGAATAATCGGGCAGTTTTCTGGGTAAACAAAGATTTATCTCTGCAAAAACGGCTCGGCCCCAGAGAAAATGTGAGGTACGACCTTTTTCATACCTGTTGCAAAACAAACTTCTGATTCTTGATCTCCCTGCAAATAGAGACATCAGCCATCTATTTCAGCCTGGTCGGTGGGGCTATATCATACAACTGAACACTATGTAAAATATTATCGATTCTTTGGACAAACTTATCTTAACGGTGAGCTTCATTCTGGACACAATGGTTTAATCTAAGGTTTTATCAGTTCCAACGTAAAAGATTTATCGTACGGTTTGATTGATTATACAACGGTCCAACTTTTAGAGTGTTCTTCGCTCAGAAATAATTTGGCGTATGGTTAATGTTTTTTTCTTAATATAACGATTTAACGCAACGTTACCTTGATTTCTATAATAATGGAAAACTGATTGACCTTAAAACCACTTATTATAATTCTTAAGACTATACTTTAAGGTAACAAATTACTTCAATGACAATCTCTCCTAGGACTAAACAGAACATCGCATGCGGTACCTGTAATTGGAACCAATTACAAGTTGGTCGACTCTCTCTGCTACTATAAAAAACGACTACTTTTTTACCTCATTTTATGGGCTTTTCAGCAATATAATCACTTCATCGTTTTATTGGACGATTTCATCTGGTGCATAACGTGGAAGAGCGATCCTTCATCACGTGGTCATTAGGACTAGGATAGATCGTGCACTTGTAAGAACTTATCACGCTTCGATCAAATGAAACTTTATATTTTGTAATTACGTCATCGCGTAATGTTTACAAACACAAGCATCCAAACACCTTATCGTTGTATCACAAGGGTTGTTGTTCTTCACCTTTTAACAATCATGTTGTTAACTATTATCTAAAATATCATCATATTTTTTGATAAAGATCAGGAGAAAGGAAAGTTTACTCAAGACTGAATTTTTATTTTAGGATCGTGCTTTCATTAACCGACCTAAATTGATCACAATATTTTATAACAAGGAACTGTTTTTTGTTGCAAAGCTTGCAATGTAAAAACCCAGGTACTTAAGTCTAACACTTGAAGGTTATTTTGTTTCAGGTTACAGTGTTAAACTTCCACTAGGTTTAACATCCACTTAAAAGATCATTTACTGCGTCTACTGAAACATTTTGGTTGATCTTCCAGAGCTCCACAAGAACGAATTCATGCTTCAGCTCTGGCTCTTACATCCGATACCGTTAATACGTCTAAGGTGCTGATGATGTCAGCTCAGTTTCACATTATCCAGTTTAATTTGAACTTTTCCGACCAACTCTAGTGATTTCACGTCAATAATATACTGTCTCAAGTGAGCATCGCATGTCGTTCATGCTCTAGGCTATCCACGAGAGAACTGAACGAGATGATCAAAGGTGAAACGGTATTACTTGACATCTGACTGAGCGAGAAGTGCATTGAGTAACCCTATCGTAGAATTACAATCGCATAACAAAGATTAAATTCCGACTTGTTTTTCTGCATTATGATCGATCAGATGGATAAAATATGTTCCTCAGTAATTGTGGTAAAGTGAAGCATTTACATACTGACCAAAGCACACACATTGCTGACTT
Organism: Holothuria glaberrima; assembly: GCA_009936505.3. NCBI lineage: Eukaryota > Metazoa > Echinodermata > Holothuroidea > Aspidochirotida > Holothuriidae > Holothuria > Holothuria glaberrima. The sequence continues at coordinate 3,902 of WURT03644058.1, read as the reverse complement.
TTACATGATCTATGTTAAGATGCTATGTCTCGAATATGAGTTTTTCGAATCTGTAGTTGAGAAGCACGCATCTAACTTGTTGGACGTGAGCTTTTTCTTACGTCGAACACACCACTCCTCGTATCTTCGTATGGAAGCATGTGCCTTGATGTAATGTAAGGAGAGCATAGCCGGAAATCTTGTGGGGTGGGGATATACCCTCGCACAATTTTTGGAGATACTCCCATTGACTTTTACACTTTCACACAGTAAAATTTTACATCAATGACCCCCCCCCCATCCCCGCCTTCTAACATACTTCACACAAATATCTGACACTGAAGGAAAGATTATGCAATGCACAGCACATCCAGTCATGCAATTGAACGTGAAGATTGTTATCCGACTATGTTTTATCCTCTCAAGATGTTATTGCAATGTCTGTCTTTATCTCCCACACTTGGATCAAACATATTTGAATATTTTGCAAAGACACCATTATTACTAACACAAGATATGTGGTCAAATTATGTATTCACCAAATATTCTACTCAAAATCCATGTCAATGTCAATGTTGGGAAGAGGAAACATGTCACAGAACGTATATACCATGTATGATTGTCGAGATATCGTCATTAGTATGTTTCATAAGGGACTGGACAATTTCCAAGCTACTGGCTTGTGGCAATTGTATCACTCGATTTTAAAGGCTCATTTCATTGTATCAGTTTTTATGTTGTGACGATAAGTAATTTAAATCCAGGTAGTTGGATAATAAATAGGATATTAAATCGAAGTTTTGGACTTCCTAGATTAAGCAGCGAATTTTCACTACCTACACCTGTACGCTGTACCATCCTAACGACTACGGATAAACTGAAGGCGAATTGTAATATAACCGTTCACAGTTCAAAGCTGAGTCGAGCTTCCGTCAAGGAAAGTTTCCAGATCAAGGGACTGTTAGCTACGGGGAGGGGGTTGTTGCTGAGGTTTCCTCAATCTAGACTTTACGTGCGTCTCTCTGTGTTTCAGTCATTATTTCAAGCTATGTTGAATCGTACTTGGTATAGTGAAACTACCATTTGAGCTATCTTTTCAGTGATGCTCAACTGCAGGATTGCCGTTTCGAGATCTGACGTCGACAAGTGCATCTATTACTGTCTTCTATTGAAAAGAAACTTACGGTGAAATAAAGTGCAATTAAAAAGTTTAAAACGACTTCAGCAATGAGGTAAGCACAGACGGAGCATGTAGTGCAAGATACAGCTGGGAATCAAGGTGGGGAGCATGGACAGCTCGCCCCTGGAATTTTTAGGCCAGAGCTACATTATCCTGAAGACAACGATAGCTTTTTTACTTATGCCCAATTCCTTTCATACGAATAAATTCTGCAATGAAAAATTTTCAATCTCTCCACACCATTCAGGGGGAGCACCTCGCCTACACCTAACCTGTTAGGCACTCTCTTCCCTCAATATTTTGTCACCTCAAAATAAGTTCTGCATCCGCCACCCAGATGCAATATCATAATTTTCATGTGAACATAATACAGTGAATTTTCAAATTCAAAGATATCCCAAAAGCTAGATAGCTGCCGTTATTGGTTTCAGTCTGTTATCATCGACCAAACGTTTAATTTCCTTATGAAATGACGACATGTGCTGACCCCTTCCTAAAGTAAGGATAAAACAATAAAGGTTAAGGTCAGTATGGTATTTGTATTGCGTAAGTCCTAAAAGTCACTGACATGCAATAAATATCTTTTAATCCATACCTTAGTTCCATAAAATCGATTTTCATTAAACTTTATCAAGTGCTTCCACAATCTCATGGTCTTGATCTCTACATGTGATCCCCTTTCGAAGTTAAATGATAACTACACGACACTGTTTGACATGGCGATATACTTAATCGTTTTATCCCCTTCCCCATTTGTCCTAAAGTGAAGCTTATCGTTGATGCAAAGTTAATCTAAGGTGTTAAATATGCAGTAATGCCTATATTCTTATTACTTGGCAGAGTTGTAATCAAGTCATGACTTGAGTCACAACTTGCAAAATTGCCTGACTTGAAAAATTCTGGCCAATTTTCCCCCATTGAAATAACACAGTGACTCGAGTCATGACTTGACTCGAGTCGCTAAAATGAGTGTAGTCGACTTGACTTGCCACAAAAAAGAGTGACTTGATTACAACTTGGTTATTTGACCAGGCCTTTCAAATATCAGGTCAAAAGGTTCTGTAGTTAGAGAGGCCTGCACTTAAAGGGTAGAAGCAGTCGCCCAAAACATACTCTGATACATCAACTTAACATTACGTAACAAATATCTTCTTATTTCCCTTAAATTTTGATTTTGACGTTGTCCCTTTGCTACAGCTGAATGGACGACTTGTAACCCATCATCGCCAAGCACAACTCAAAAAACCTCCAATAATTGACTACCAAAGCCCCCTGTAAGAATTTTAAATGGCAATGTTTGGCGTCGGACATAGTGTACAAGGCAGGGGTGCATCATAGCAACACCAGTCATTCACACATCGGCAAGTGCAGTGGTCCATTCAAAATGAGATGTATAACAAGCAAACAAATTCATTCCGGAATAAAGCTTACGCGAAACAGAGCTATCCAAGTTTTTCTGTGAACTCAAAGAGAAGAGGTAAGATTCTCTATGGCCAATTCTAAAAACACGCGAGCACCAAGAAAAAGACAGCTGCTTAGTGCAGTTTATGCTTGGAGGCAAAACTTGCCATTATCACCTCTAACTCACGAAAAGAAAGCATTCTAAACAAAAGAGGTGAACTAGTATCTATATTAGTCAGATAGAACCACTGAACCGACCGAGGCAGGAAAAAACGACCTTTGAATTCGACCAAAAGGAGTTTTTCTGGTCTTAGGAGCTCATTTGCCTGAGGATCGCTGAGGATCGCTAGGCTAGATATTAACTATATATATATATATATATATATATATACAGCAGGAATACAAAAGTACAGCGAACCCAAACAATAAGCTCCTAACAAAAGGATCCAGGCTGGATGCAAAGGTGTTTCTGTCATAATAATAATAATAATATGAAAAGTATACTGCAAAACACAACAAGAAACACAACTTTTACTGCTCCAATTTAATATAAAACAAGACGTTTCGGTCATTCGACCCTCTTCAGTTGAAATATACACAAGCACTACTTCACAGACTTGAAGATAAAGCTAACAAACATAATGCATTCGCTTTCTAGGGGTGAGTTCATTCCTTTTGTTAAGGCCGTACTCGGATATGGTGCGTAACTGGGCAGTCGAAAAGATTTCACGGATGAGGAGTTTCCTATTGATATCTACAGTGTCTGGGATACGTTCTGTTGGGAGAAAGGTAAATTCGGACATTTCGTGGTGGTTTTGATTAAAATGGATAGCTACAACACATTGTTTTTATTCTTTTCTGTTTTGCTCGCTTTAGGGGATAGCAAAACTCGACAACATATTTCACTCCAGTCATTGCATTATTTCTATGAGGAAAATTATGATACAAAGTTCGACAGTCAGTCCCTTTTAAAAAGTAGTACGTGACTCGATTCATGACTCGTTATACAACACTGAGCAAGCAATGATCTCCGTATCCCCACCCGAAATAGCCGACGTTACTTTCCATCGTTTTGAGAACGAGATTATACTCCTTTCAAAACACATAATTCGCTGGTTGAGGTGTAGAGATGATATCATTTTCTTTGTTGAAGGTTCTCAACTTGAACTGAAAATTTTTGTGGATTAGGCTAATACCCTGCATTTTACCTTGAAATTCACATGCAAATCATCATATTCAGAAATTAACCATCTTGATATCACTATCTTAAAACAGGGCTCGATACAGTCGTCCGGTCACCCATGATGACCAAAATTAATTTGCGACGGACAACCACAAAATG
>WURT03644047.1:0-19680 GCA_009936505.3 Holothuria glaberrima | reverse complement strand
CAGACTCGGACCAAAACAACTAGCTGTACTTGTCCTACCCAGACCGAAACAGCTAGATGTATTTGTCCTAGGACCAAGAAAACTGGTTTTTTTCTGTCCGGTCAGACATAGGACGAAAAAACTGCCACACCGGCTTCTGTTCGTTACGTGAAACGATTTGTTTGTACAATAATATGCGTACGAGATATCTTTGGGGCTGAAACGTTTGACCTGACACAAATCTGTGTCCTTATAAAATCCCAGAGTCTTTCCAAAAATCAGCCCGAGAAATAGGTCATACGCGAAATTCTGGTCTCATTCAGTTTCTAATATTACATGCCTGTCTGCCTGTATTAAGTGCATCCTTTGTTTCTGATGTTTTGTAACATCTTGAAACTTTTTGCCCAGATAACACTGAAAGTCTGACATATTCTTACACTTCTGTCCTTATAGATGAAACCTACTGACTGACTACAATGGCGTCTGGAGGACCTTGGGAGGACATAGCTGAAAAATTTTGTGTATGTGCTATCTGCTTGGAGTATTTCACAGAGCCCAAACAGTTATCATGCCTTCATCGGTTTTGCAAGCATTGTTTACGTAAATTAATTCAAGAAGCTCATGGAATATTGTCATGTCCAGAATGCAGAGAAGAAACAGAATTACCAAGAGAAGGAGTCGATGGATTTAAAACTGATTTTCATTCGAAGAATTTGGTTGAATATGTGCAAATTCAGAGAACTCTTAAAAAAGACGAAATGAGGAAATGTTTCGGTTGTAGTAATTTCCTGAAGGTGGAAGCGTATTGCTTTAGATGTAATGACTTTCTTTGCTGTAATTGTTACACATTCCACATGATAAATAATACCTTGAAGGACCACCGCCAGCATACCTTATCCATTGATGACGCTGAATCTAAGGATGTTTCCATGAAGAAGCTGGTGTCTTTAAGAGATGCACCAAGGTGTCTAACTCATCCGGATAAGATTTCTGACCTGTGTTGTAATACTTGCAATAAACTTCCCGTCTGTACTTCGTGCACATATGGTGACCACAAGGACCACAATTGCCTTGATATAAAAACGTTTGCGAAATTGGAAAAAAATCGCGCAACATCAGCAATGCAGGTTTTAGAAAATGTTAAGCAATGTAAATTAGCGATTAACCCTGATGAAGCTATCCAAAAGCTTCTTTCAAATGCTGAAACTGAAAACGAGGATCTTCAAAGAGAGTACGATGAAGAAGCCCAAAAACTGAAATCGACATTAAATGAAGTTATCAAGAGGAAAAAAGTACTGGAAGATGACAAAGACGATATTAAACAAACAGCGTTTTCTTCTCTACGGAATGAAATGGAAAAAGAAATTCAAGAAATCAAAAATAAGTATGACCTACTTATAGCACAAAAAGACGAGGAAATTAACCAAGATTTTAACAATAGAGAAGATCTTATAGAGAAGGAATTATACAGGTTCTCCACGAAACTAGAAAAACTTGATAAAGTAAAGAGTGATTTGAGTGAATCTTTTCAGATGGAACTGAACAACAAGATGGAGAACATTGAGGAATGTTCGGTAAATTTTCAAAACTCAAGAAAACGATTTGACAACCTGAACTCCATGATTTACAGTGTGCTGGTCTCTGAAAATGACTGGATGACAGCCGTTTACACTTCCGACATATGTACTGCGAGTGACAAGTTAGCTGAAGACATCAAAGCCCTTCCAGATTTGAAGACAATGTGTGACTTCAAAATCGATAGCACAAAGTTAACCCTACTAATGAAAGAAAATATCACTGTTTCAGAGAATAGATCGTTGCTTCCTTTGGAGATTGATCCCTTGAAAGGGATGTGCATTATCAACGATATATCTGGTAGTAACAACGTCATGGTTATCACGGGTGAGCATGTCTTTAAGAAGCAATCAGTTATCTTTGTTGTCGACCGGACTGGTTCTGTATTGAGGCAAGACACGTTTAAAGAAACTTCAAATCTATTTCATAGTCGCTTTTGTGAATTTCTATCGAAGTTTCAAGTAGCATCAGTTTGTCAGCCGCATGAAATTGGTGTTTACGATATACGTGATGGTTCATACTTAGAGAAGAATCTGAGGGATATCAGCAGTTGGCCTTCAGGTTGTGTTGTGTCATGTGTTGCCACGGATCGTCCAAACAATAACATTTTCGTTGGTGGACAACTTAGCAGATACGTTTACGTCTTCGACAACAAGCTGCGTCATCAATGGGCTTTAGAACTGTCCGAGTCAATAACGTGGCCTCGAAATTTGGCTGTCAATAAGTCCTGCATAATAGTTTGTGAAAATGACGGGAAGAAGGTGCACGAAATAACTGTCGATAAATCAAACGTTAAAGAGACTTTTGAACTTGCAAAACCGGATTTGGGTAAAGTGCAATTGAGGCCAAAGAGCGTGTGTACGGACAGCAACGGTTTCATCTACGTGCTATGGGCGTCTGAAAAATTGTTTGGCCGTAGTCACTTTGTTCTTGCACAGTACAGTCGAGATGACGAAAGGCGTTTGATAGAAGCAATGAAATTGATCGGTAAGCCGTCTTGCATTTCGGTACTAGAATCCCAGGATGAAGATGTCCTTTTGGTGGCGTATATGGATACTGTTGGAACATATGACATATTAGATGTTTCATCCCCCGAAAATGCTGAACTGTAGACTCCTGCCATGGCGAATAGTTTCACAGAATTTATGTTAGTGTAATCGTTTCACATTCTAATAAGCAAAAGAGCGGCAAAGTTTAATGCCCTAAATCTAGATTCTTACGATATCGATCAATCGATCCTACCAAATTCATCGAAATGATTATATTGGAATCTCAATGCAGGAAAGACTGGCCTGGTCTGATACCTATTTCATCGGATAGTTCCGAAGGGGGAAGACATTTAGCCAAGGGCTACCGTGCTGGTACAGAACAAGCTGAGTGTAAAACCTGTTCCAAAATCCCTATGCCCTGTTGCGGATATGCTTTTAGATGTAAAAAATTTTATGATCACTTTTGCCTGGACATAACTCATTTTTGATATGAATCCGTTAAGGTCAAGGTTTGGACATAAGACTTTTTCGAACGAAAAGCTTTTATTTCTATTTTATTAAGACATTTCAGGTCAAAAACAGCGTTGTTCTAAGCTAATACGAAATATTTCTTTTCATTTTGTGTAGCCCTATTTCAGTAGTGAGCCTAAATTCACTCATATAGGCCAAGCCTGTTTTTCTCATTTAAAATGCATCATAATTATTTCGAAATTGATGTAGCCCATGGGTACTCAAGTTTTTATTCATTCAAAACTTACTATTTGGACAAAATGCTTTTTAGATCTGATGCGCCGGACAAATTATTACTTTCTTGGTTGCAAACAAAACCATCTTTGACATAATTTAGCGAAATTCTTTAACAGACTTATCCACAGTATAAAGACAATTCATGGATAAAACATAACTTTGAATTTTTGTTAGGCTTTATCCTTGAACAACCGAAAAATGATATATAGCAGCCGGGTTTCATGACTTTTGGCAAACATTCATCCCTTTGTTTTCTCATTTTTCTTGTACCAAAAAGACTTTTGCTTGGATGAAACACTACCTACCATACAAATCTAAACTTGGTTGCTATCAAATGACAAGGTAATTATTGAGACTGAGGATTCGACGAAGTATCTGTGTGGTTTTGGTTTTAAGTAACGACTGTATCACATACACTGTTCTTTACATTCAAGCTTTCTTGGTTCTCGTTGAGAGCTTTTCTTCCAGTTATTAGAAACTGTTAACAACCCTGTCTACAGGCAAGAGCTACGGCTGGGAGGGGCCCTGTTTTAAACTAAAATATTTGCGCGCTCCGGCCTTCTTTTCATGTAGCTTTCATACGAAAATGCTGAAATCAGCTAAACACATTTGTCAAACAAGGAACCAGGTGGGATTCCAAACGGCTTGAGTCTCCCTCTCCAACGTTATTTTTCTTCGTCATTTTTTGCATGTTTTTGCTGAGGGAAATGCTTGAATTTAATAGTGCCGTTTATAAAAAAAAATAAGATCCTTAAACCGTGTAGGTAGACTTTTGGCCATTTTCAGGCTCCAGAAGTGAGGTCCCAGACCCCAAAGTGTAAATACACTTTCGTCGCTATTATTCTTATGCGATGGCTGCTTTTTCACGATTGAGCCCCCTTTCTTCAACACCTGAGCAGTTCTTGAGGGGTACGTGTGTGGAGAAAGGTTTATGAGGTGCAAATTTACAAACAAAACCACAAAAGTGAAGACAAAACGTCTTTCAGAACAACCGTTGGTGTGCTTGGGGACTTTGTGTATGACTACATTACGATTGACAGCTATACTGTAGAATAGGCGTTATGGGGTAAGTCTGCCTAGGGTATCAGCCTAGGCACACCACTGCCTAACTTTAAGTTCCTTGAAACCCAAAATATTAATGTTAATAGTTAAAACGCATGCCAGTAAGAGCCAGTAGCTTATAAATTGCCTACCATTTTTCCATGCTCTGCAATTCTTTTGCATAATAACACACATGAATTTTGTAATAGATTGTGGGACGAAAAGCACATCATAAGAGGCACGAACAAAAAATCATCGATACAAAAGCGATTTGCTAGTATTATAAGCAGTTCCCACTGGCACACCCATCATTTACAATGAACTATGCTGGATATAAAAGAATAATAGACAAGCAATTTTCAAGTCATAGGGATTTATAATGTACAAAATTTTAATTGTAATTATATGTCGCCATCTTTAAACTGTTAAAGAGTAATTTTCAGGAGAGTTTACAAAGAGTATTCACATGATACACGTCTGTGCAACCACACAAGAGTGTTTTACCTTTATGTTGTACTGCTCACTACTTTGTATCATTTACTGGTAGGGGAACTGCATAATGGAATTTATAGAAAACAAAAAAGGAAAATACATCGGTGTAAATGTTCAAAATATCATTATGTCATGAAATTCTCGTTAACAAAATGGATCCAAATTGATTCTAATTTTAAGAATTTTCTCTTATTTTCATCGTGTGATTTTACTGTTTTTATTCCCGGTTTGAGTTAAGCATTAAGTGTGGTTTATCTTTTTTGTGTATGTTATCTGCTTTTTAGTTTTAGTTAATTTAATTTTTTATCCTCAATTTAGTTTTTGATTTTTTCCTATTTATTTGTTTTATGTCTCCATTTTTAATCATTAATCAATTTTTCTTGATTTTTGATCCAGATCCCAGAGGAGGAACAGCCTCATGTTGATTGGTCTATCCTGGTACAATATGTACAAATCAATACGTAGGCCTAAATAAAAGCATGTCGAAAAGTATAATCAAAAGCAACATAAATCACCGTATATACCCAACATTTTCGATCTGCTAGTAAACTTTCATGGGAATTTCCAAAGCTTAATTGACGTGAACACAGTACCTCCCGTTCGGCTAATATTGGGCGATGGGAGGGGGGGGGGGTTGATGAAACATTCAACTGAGAGATTGAGAGGCTGAACTATCCCAATTTTAGGCTTATGGCATTTTAAGGTAATGTCTGACGTTGTGTCGAAAGTTGCTAAAGGTGTTGGAACAATCCGTAAACTTAACAAGATGCTTCTAAAATTGTGCTTCGTACAATTTATGCCTTGTATGGGCGAGCAAAAGAGATTCGTTCATAGGGAAGCTTACCGCTCTTCATAAAAACACTGGAAAATAGATCTATTAGCATTTCTTCTTCATATGACCATGCTAGTCAGCTAAGTAAGCCTCTTATTTAAGTTGTTACGGTTATGTAATGTCAAAGTTTATATTGCAACATTCACTTAGACATTCAGTAGCTATCTTCTACCGTAGATTGTGTCCAATTTTTATCACAGTGAATTCCCTAGTAGGCTAAGTAGTTACAATACACGTCAAATGAGCCATTTATATTTTCTAGGAAACCTTTTCAAATTATTTATATCATACTCAGATTATCCAACATGGAAATAAAAGCCAGATAGTTTAGATACTTAAAGAGATCCTTACTCTTTCGTTACTTTTCTTCATTTTAATCGATCCATACCAAGACAGCCAGACTGTTGGCTGTGATTTGAACTTTATTTAAAAGAAGAAGGATCTATAAGATCGAATCAAGTTTTGATATGCTAGAGGGGTACTTCTTCTAAGTATTCTGGTGAAATTGCTTTGAAATCCGATGTGTGGTTCTCAAGTGGTCACAAGTTAAAGTTGTCACATTTTTAACACAAAGTAAACTTGAAGCAAGCACATAAGACATCATTAACTCACTTTAATAAGTACTCTTTTGTTTTTCTTTAAACTTTATATACAACAAATTTTCTCCACGATTATCCCATGCTATTGGAATTTGCATGCATGAGAGGCATGGGAATTTTACAAACTTCAAATTCCCTATGGGACGCTCCTATTCCTATTAACTTTAAAGAGCAAATCTCGTCATCCCAGACGATCCCAATTCTCCCAAATTGGACTGTCCAAAAATTGTTCCGCCCCCACTTTCATATTGCTTCCTACGCTTATGGAGATGATGGGACCGTAGAGGTTCGGGGGAATAGCAAGATGCGTACCTCGTTTAGAAACTTTGAGTGAGTTTCTCACCACAAAACAGAAGCTCACCTTGACACAAAGCTTCGCCTTTATCCCACAACGTTTAACAGAAGTTGAATCATGGTTAGGATGGAATAAACTTAATGGCAAGTTACATTAACTTGACATTGACTTGGTGCAATACGTTAACTCCATGTAAACTCCTTTTCTAAGCCATCAAAACGCTCTGTTGTAATCGAGCTGCTTCACTTTAAAGTTGATTCAGCATGATCTGACTTGTAGAATATACCATGCTGCAAAATATAACTGTAAGTTTAACCAGAAAGCCTAAGTGCTTGATGATTCTTAGCCAAAAGGGGATGCTTTGTTGCACTGAGGTTAATTCTTCATATTTACTTTTCTTGGATAAGCCTATACAACCTTCACGATGTTTTAACAATTTGACCTAAGCTAACATTGCATGACATTTGAAACCCACCAGAAATAACACAAAACGAAAAAGGAAGTGCCTAAAGGGGGATGCGAACCCCGCTTCGTCTGTGTGAGAATCAGGGTACTTTCCACGTGACTACGCCATCAATGAACTCATTGTATGAATTGTATTTCTAATCATGCTATGGTCACAGAATCCCTTACACGTGTTCTTAATTAGTTAATTAGAGTTATTTCTGTGGCAGTTATGCTTGTGAAGAAATATATGTTGTTCTCTATAACTATATCTTTGAAATGGTACAAAAATTCTGACCGAACTTTTCGATGCCAACGAAATGCAGGATACAATTTTGAGGCGCCGCCCACTGTCTATTTTATTTACGAGGTGTTCGAATTTCACGTATGATGACCTCAGATGACATTAGACTGTCAACAAACCCGTGGAGTTCTTTCTCTCTCTTAAAGTGACAAATGTACATTCCAAGTTTTAAACGTATCCATAATTCCTGTTTTGAAATATCGTATTTTTCAATTTTTTTGGTCCTTTGACCTCTAATGACCTATGACCTCCAATAAAAACAACAGGGTTCTGCCTCTTTATATGATAAAATCATATACCATGTATGAAAGTGTCGATCAGTGCTATCTTGAGATATCGTGTTTTCAAGCAATTTTTAAGAACTCCGTACTTCCACATCTAGTGACCTCAGATAATCTTAATCTTCATCGACACCTAAAGGTTCCATTTTTTACTTGACGCATCCACATGCCAAGTATGAAAGGTATACCTAGAGATTTAGTGTTTACAATGTTTTCGGCTTATAACCTCTGAATCACGTGATCTTTGTCCTCCACAAAACACTGGGGTTTAATATGATAATTTTGTACACCAAGTATGAGAAGTATTCATCATTGCTATCTTGCGATATCGCGTTTACATGACAAGCGTAACAAAACACATATACACACGAACACTCACACATACATACAGGGCGCGATGGCGTAAATTCCTCTCGCCTTCGGCAAGGAATCAAAAACAGGGTTTTCCGTAAAGTGTGAGGTCCCTGTAAACTAGATGGTTGATTCCAGTTTAATCTAGACATTATGATCAAAAGTGTTAATGAAACTGCTGTGAGTCTCCACATACACCTACTACATCAACAGTACCATAATAGTTTAATCTGTAATTTCTTTTGAAACGACAAAAATATTTCTGCATTTACTGGAAAGAGAGGGAAGTCAACACAAAGCTAGACAGCAGCTAGAACTAACCTTATTATTCCTTATGTTAGGTTATATAGCCTTTTAAACCACGTCATTCTTACAATTTAAGATTTGACAATTTGCCCTCCAAAAGTTTAAGCTTAAGATCACCATCTTTTTGGGTGCGATAAAACTCTTCGAGTTTCTTTCTTGATTTCTCTAAATATCCATTTTCTCCTGTGATTTTGTTATTTTCAAAATGATCAATTTCTCGGAGGACTCTCAAAGACAGATCAATTACATCTTCCATCATTCCCGCAACTTCCACTGACATGCTGTTATTGTTGTAGCAATGCAAATATTTTGCAAAAGAAAATTTAGCATCAATGAGATGACGTGGGTTTTCCTTTTGTTCTTCGATAATTTCAAGAAACAGCGCTTTTCCTTTTCTAAAATGTTGTGATTTGCCAAAAGATACCGCCTTATGTTTCTTAGCACAAAAGTGAGTTGGCTCTAATTGCAGACATTTGTCAAGATACTCTATTTCGTTCGAAACGTACTCAGATTTTCTGGTAAAATCCTTGACATTCCTTGCTTGAAGTCCAAGATCAAAGTAAATACATGAAATTTGGAAAAAAAGCTCAGACCGAGGATTCTTGAGATCTTCACCCTTTTGTAGAACATACAAAGCTTCCAGAAATTTCTTTTGTCGGCGATAGAATCGGCCTTTCTTGATGATAACTTCACAAGTGTTATCCTTTGTTCTGTCAATGATGCTCTTTGCGTCTTCTTCTCTTCCGGGTATTCTAGTCAACAGCAGAGCTAAATCACACCTGGCGGAGTCATTATCAGGGTCAAGTTTGATGGCTTCCTCGTAGCACTGAATTTCTTCTTCCATTCCATCGTAACATTCTTCCGTATTTTGAGTCTTTGGCACTGACTGACGTCTGATCAGCAGACCGAGTGAATGCCACCAAGACGCTTGAGTTGAAATCACTGCTATCGCCTTTCGGTAAAGTATTTCTGCTTCCTTATACTTACTGGGTCCAAGTCGGCTCAAAGCAAATGCAGCAGTTGCCCCCAAATGCGCCCTCACTTTGTCAGATACTTCTTTAGAACTTTCCCAAACTTCCTCCAGTTTAATAATCAATTTCTCACTGTTTGGTGATATCTTGTCATCGTCTTCGTCTTCGTACATTACAAGAATCCACAAACGATTCGCCAAAGAAACAATAGTGTAGGCCTTTCGCTCTTCAGAATCGGCTACGTTCTCATTTTCATTATCAGCATCTTTAAAAAACTCCTCTGCCTTCTCCCGGTTCGGAGTTACTCCATCAAATTTGGAAACTTCGAGATAACCTCGAAAAAGCAACAGAGCACAGGGAGACCCTTCCCAACGATTTTCATGACAGGTCTCTAGTTTGCTGTCGAGATTATTTACAGTTGATTTATAATCGACGTCCACACCATCCTCGAGATCCCATGTGAAATGGCAAGGAACAGTCTTCCACCAGTCTACAGTATTTTCCGTCATGACTAAATCTGAAAGAAAAAGGAAAAACTCTCAATTCAATGAGGAGACTGGAAAAAGGCATAACTTTTACTGGGCTGCCTGACTGCCATTTTTTGTCTAGGAACAACACCTATAGGGTCGGTGGGGAATCAAAGGGCAAAGCCCTCGACTCCCTGAGCCTATTTTCAAGGTGCGGGCATCGTAATGGAGCGTTGTGATACATTAAAATGCTTTGGATACTCCTCCAATAAACTACACAATATCAATTTGGCAATTTTACAGAGCATTATTTTGACCAACAATCTTTCCATTTTTTGATGTTAAGCGCTTTTCTGTATGATGTATGAACGACGTTAGGAATTTCATGCGGCTTTTAAACAAGAATTCCATTCAGGCTGTTCTTACACGAAGTAACAACGCTACAAATAGAATACACACGATAGATTCTCTCGAAGCGAGCCAGGAAATATCACTTCTTAACACATTTTACTAGGGATACAGGGACTTTATTGATAGTGTTCTCGTTGAGAATGTGTGGCGCCAAACAAGACGATGAACATCTCAGAAAACTGAAAAGCAAAAAATTTTGTACCAATAATGATCCTCATTTGAAAAACATAAATGTGACATTATACGAGACATGCAGTGAGTAAGTACTCGTACTCTTGTTTTGCACAATTACTTGTACTCGTACTTGTGAGAATGGATTTGTACTCGTACTCGTACTCACAGATTTTGTAAGTTATAAACTGGGGATAGAATTTTGCACTCGCACTCATGAAAAAGACAAGTACTCGTACTCGTACTCACAACCAGAGACTTCACTTGTACTCGTAGTCATGGCAATGTGCTCACACTACAAATTTGCATTATACATCCTGGAAAGATAATGTCAAACGAACATTTGTTAAGTCAGTGGTTCACTGAATGCATAGTAAGCAGCTCACATATAGTTGTGTATGTGGGAACATGGAAGTACTACCTAGGAGATAGTACTTCCATGGTGAAAATCGCAACGAGAAGTTGAGAAATTTAAACCTCAAAACCCCGGCTTAAAGCAGACAACTGTAGCTGTTGCCTGGAAGATAGGCTAGAGAGTTTTTTATGCGTAGAGCAGGGAGTTGTCAGGGAGTAGACCTACAGTCTAGAAATACAAGAATATGTAAAAATATTTTAGAGGTTGGAAAATGAATTACATTCATCCAACTCTCATTCGTTGCTGAGATATAAATTTTGAAATCCTGAGTATTGGCCAGTTACCGAACTACTTACATACGGAGTACACAGCATCCCACAATTAGCACAAACGTGCGGAGCGATAGTCCGGCGATAGCAAGGAACAGGTAGCACGCCTGTGGAATTTACCACTTACCGCAGGTAACAGTTTTATTACGGCAAAGAATGGCATGGCACACTTCGTTGGACCAATGTTGGAAAATGGTTGGCAATTGTTGGCAAGCGTTGGTAATATGATGTTTTGGTAACAGAATGCTGGTCCATCGTAAGACCAACATTTATCCACCACCTTTAGGACATGACAATGTTTTACCAACGTTGGCCTAATGGAAATAAGCCAACTGTTGGGCCCAATTTATTTAAACAACGTTGGTTTAACATTAGCAAACCAACAGTTGGTTTAAATTCCTTTAACTAACGTTGAACCAACGTTAATCATCCAACTGTTGGGCTTTATTTTCTTGCCAGAGTTGAGCTTACATTAACAGCCCAACAGTTGGTTCTTATTCCTTTAACTAACCTTGGGCCAACGTTAGTTAGCCAATTGTTGGGCACAAATCATTTAGTCATTGTTGAGGTAACATTAACAGCACAACGGTTGGTCCGTATTCCTTTAACTAACATTGTGCCAACATAGATCAGCCAACTGTTGGGTTCAATTCACTTAATGGCCAACTTAATCAATCAGCCTGCTGCTGGCCCGTATTCATTTAACCTGTGTTGGGCAAACATTAAAGGCCCAACAGGTGGGGTTTACTTCTTTTAGTTATTACTTATTACTGGGTATGCAATTAAACAGCTTTGGGCCAGTAAACCAACCACCCGCGTGCTTTCTTCGATTGCAAAGGTTGGGCTAACATTAGCCAACTGAATGTTGAGCTTTAATTACTAATTAATTTTGACCCAGCTTTAACAAGCCAAGTGTTGACACACCAATGTTCGGAACTGAACGTTTTTTCGGACGTTGTTTTGGAATAGCGTCTAAGGAAAGGGGTTCCCCTCCCAGGCAACACACAGCATTGGCCTTATGTGTTGGACCAATGTTGGCAACTGTTGGCAACAGTCGGTATTATGTTCTGTGGGCAGCTGAAGAAAGGGCCCACATTACAACATCCGTCTACAGTCAACAATTGGAAATTTCATGTATTGCTAACATCTGACATTACATAGGCCAATTGTAGGGCATGTCTGCATTTAACCAAATTAAACCAACGTCATGTAGTCAACTGTTGAATGCTTTACATTTAACCTACATCAAACCACTTTTGTGAAACCAAGGGTTGGTCTTGTGCTGCCAGTGAATCTGAAGGACTCATAAAAGTCGGCCTACATTCTATGGTTGGCCTAACATTAGAACTCGGTTGTGGGTTGCCGAATTATGATATTGGTTGCAGTTGGCAAATGTTAAGCGGCCCAAAGTTGGCTCAACAATAACCACCAGAAAAATACAAACCTGTATATTTTGGTATCGTGCCAACCCACAATTCTCTTAATAACAACTGTTTCTAAAGTTAAAATTAACAGCGCATGCTTGCAAAAACTTTTATTACACTGTGGAAGTTTGCTAAGAAACTTTGAAAAAAATGTTACAAATGCTGTGCAATTCTGTTCAAATACCAGGTTTATTTACCTTTCATTTGAATGGAACATTCCGAACTTTTGGGATGAGAATTGTGTATTTCACTCAATACAGGTCTAATTGAAATAAATTGTGGCAAGTAATTGACATTTCTTGCAGGAAATTGTGTTTCTCAGTTGTACAAAACAATTTAAAGAAGGAAAACTTGAAATTTCATGAAGAAAATTATATAACTAATAGTTAAAAATTACGAATTTAGTCTCACAGGATATATAATAATCGTACCAACCTGCCAACATTGATATGTTGAACCTCGACTTCTTCTACACCTTGAAGGCAGCTGGCAGCTGCATTGTTGCATCCCTAGTAACATTTTAAGTTAGTAGAAGTTACACCTCTCTGAATTACATCATTATGGGTTCCCATAATGAGCTAGTTTAGGTAAGAGAGGTGCAACATTTTGCCAACATTGGCTCACTGTTGGAAAATGAGCACTCACAGTTGCCAGCTAGAGCGTTGGCCAAATGTCAGAACACAAGAGTCAACACCATTTATCGACCAACATTAACGAAACATAGGAACTCTCAGATGGGGGAACATTTTGCCAATGTTGGCCCTTAGTTGTGACAGCATGCTGGGTAAATGGCGTTATAACGTTGGCCCTTTGGTACAACAATATGCAGTGTAAACATTGGCATAACGTTGGCGCATTGTAACAACAACATTTTGGATGAATGTTGTTGTAATTGGCTCTGTATTACAACAACTTGAAGGATAAACATTGGCGCAGCGTGGAACCATTGCTATTTCTACATGTTGGGTGCACAATGGCGTAATGCTGGTCCATTAATAAGCCAACCTGTTGGGCCAAGATTTTCACAATGAGCAGCCAACCTTCAAGCCACATTCTTCCAGTGTTGTTCCAACAAATTCTGCAACCATCTTCCAACGTTGGCCCAAACGTTTTTGTGCTATCTGGGAACCTACCATATTCTTATAAAGCAATCCGAAAAATATTGTAGACCTTCAAACAAAGCATATAGGCCAAGTATGCATGGGGCACCTAATTATCCTAAATATATATAACGGTATGTATGTTGTACGGGAATCAAAATACTGCCGAGTGCGCGCAGAGCGTGGGTCGCCTGCTGTACTCATGGAGAAATGAAACGCAAATCGTTTGAGAAGGAGGAGAGAAAATTCTCCGGTCACCCTCCTCTCTTTCACTATTTGCAGCGAAGAGTCATAATCGAGTTGATAACTGTCTAATGATACAGGATGTTTATCAAGGTAATTTCAGTGATATTTTGCACACAATAATGCTATTTTATTACACAAACAAATATTTAATTATACCATTATACAATGAGTGATTACCGTGCAATTTCGGCAGGTTCATCATTCAAGTGGGCAAGGATGAGGCCCAAAAGATTTTTTTTGTAAGAACAAAAATTATGTTGCCTTATATTGTCTCTTTGGGAGGGGGCTACCACCTCGATCCCAGTCTCATACGATTATGATGTGAGTGACAATTTCCTGCTTTTACGCCATCACAATGAACTTTTACTTATTGCAATCAGGTCCTTAGCCAGGCCTAAGCACTAGGTGTGCCCGTGCAGACTGATCCTTCTTGTTCCATTTGGAAAATAGATCGAAAAATAATATTTTACGTGTGCAGAAGGATAAAAGGCCCCCTTGAAACAAAATTTGGGCTCTTGGGCACATCCCTAATAAGGCAGGGAGATATATCCCCCACCTCCTACAATGAGTTAAACCTATTTCTATGAAAAATTATTATCACAATAATTCATGTGAACTTTCCTGGCAAAACTAGATTCACACTTCTAACCAAGGTATAGACCGGCATGACTTAGAACTTTTTCAAAACATTTCCTCGGTCTATGGTGACTAAACATTTATTTAATACAAATAAAAAGCATGAACATTTTTAATGATTAGTCTTATGCCCCTGTGTTTATGTTAACTCGAAGTCGAAGTAACTAAAAATGCGATAACTGAGAAGAGGTTGGCATGTTCTCAGTACACTATCTGGAGTCGGTTCATCTGAAAGGTCCATACTAGTTTTCTTGGAGATGCTTCTTCCGGCTTGCCCAAGATGCTTCTCCTGGACCACACCAGGGCCCTATCGCAACTCATGGACCTCTCGCTGTTCGGGAAGCAGTACTTTTTCGTCCTCTTGCGCTTGTTGTTCATTGTGCGTAATAGTAAACATTACTTAAGTCTTCTTCTATCCTCTTATTGAAACTTTCTGTATCTCCGTATGGCAGCTAGACGGGGAGTGACATTAGGAAGGGAAATCTTTGCTCACTTCTCACCGATATGCACACTAAAAATCGATTTCCTGAGAATGTCTGGGGTAGGACTAATGTGTCATCACTATTTCCTTAAGTTACCAACTTGTCTCGGTATCACTCAGAATAATTTTCTTTGATACCCACCCCCCCCCTTTTTTTGCAGTGACGGTGCCCTTTGTGTTAAAATTTCTGACTACTTACCTGATCGCAATTACAAAAAAATATTCCGACCTTGCAGTGATTTCACGAACTTTTTTAAACAGCAATAAGGCCTAAATAGAAAAAAGAAATACGTTCGTTTGCCATTACCTGTTTTAGGTCACTCTATATTACAAGAGAAACTGAAGGAGGTAGTGAAATATACAACTAGAAAACTCTCTTTTTGACTTGATGCAAAGTCTCGAAATCACAGCTTAATATGTTGGTACTTTCGTCCGAATAAATGCAGCACTGGCATAGAGCCATTCCGTACAGTAGTAGGCCTATGTATTTTTGTATCTAGGTGAATTCCAGCCTGATATTGTTTTAGGACTAGTATGGTACCAGTGGTATCGAATTTTCCTTTCGATCAGACTTTGGCATCGTGCTCATCAAATACCTGGAATACGAAAAGGCCAATTTGTTTAGCTTAACTTTGATACACAGACTAAGCAAACTCATATAAGTTGAATAGATACTCTGTATACACTTTTATTTACACATTGAACCAATAATCATATTCGTGTTAACACCTCTCTGGTTGAATAGTTATATTTTAAGCCTGCTCGGATAACCCCGAGTGCAGCTCTTAAGAAAATATGTCTTTTCGCAATTGCGATGGAACGTAAACAATTTTGAAATTTTGGGGATAAACAATAACATTGTCTTACCTAGGCTACAACACATGACCAGTAAACGTTTTTTGGAGGTATAGATCGAAATTGTATAGAATGGAGGGTGGAGAAATGTTCTTGCCGGAAATAAAAAGCAAAGATAAGAAGTCAAAGGTTAACTTTAGTGAAAATTTCCTTTGTTACTGTAATTCTTAAACAAAAAACAAAACATGACACTTCACACTTATAATGAATGTGTCTAGATATACCACAATATGCGGTTGTCATGTGATGGAAGGTCAAAAGTCACGTGATGAAAGTAACAATGTATATTTCAGCAAAAATTTGTGACACGAACTCCTCTTAGTGGGATTGATCGATTTTCTTCATACTAATTGGTGAGAAGGTACCCCATTGTTGAAAACTGTGTCTCGCAGACTCCCGGAAGTAAAGGTCAGAGGTCAAAGTCAGATTGTCTCAAAACCGGGATTTGGCTAAAATTGCAAGACGTAACATTGTACTGACTTGACACTGCAGACATATATAACAGAGATGTCAAATTCTACTAAAATATGTGGTTTTCATGACATCCGCCGTCAAAAGTCATGTGACTGTGATGTGCCATTTTTGTTTCGAAAACTGCATTTTACTTTTTCACCGATTTTCTTCAAACTTGGTGGGAAGGTACCCCAAGGCTGCAAAGGGGGAAATTGTGTCTCGCATACCCCGGAAGTAAATAAAGGTCAAAGGCCTGAGGTCATAGTTAAAATGTCAAATTGCATAAAAATTGTTTGGCTATAATTTCAAGAGGAAATATAGCATTGACATGAAGCTTCACACGTACAGTAAGAATATGGATAAAGTATATCCTGTCACCTATATCTATACGACCTTGTTTGTGTAGTTATGCAGTATCCTACTATTGTCATCCTAAGTTGCTAAATAAATGTGTACACTTGTTCTGTCAACATGTTAGAAATATCAGTAACTTAACAGAATTTTGACGGTATTTTGTGTTCATTTTTTATATAAATATACTGTTCTAGATTATGGACAATGTGACTTAGTGGACATTACGCATTCTAGAGAGCTTATAAGGCCATGCAAAATGTTAGCCTATCCTGTGAACAAAGAGTGAACGTGAATAAAGAGTTAATAGGCTATGCAAAATGTACACGTTATGAACATTCAAACCATCACTAAACATTTTAATCAATCTACTGTTGACATTATGAAAATCAAGTTCCCTCAATACGTCACGACGGCTCCGCTTACAGTAAAAATGGTTTTGAAGAAACTACGATCAAAAGTTGCTCACACTACCGGCAAACATTGCCAATTGAAGGATGCGTAACACCTAACATAATAGTCTTCCAGATACTGATAACTATTAAGTGTAAAAGAAATGTGATTGACAATCCCTGTTTTTGGAAAATTTGCTGTAAATTAAAGTGTTTAAACGACACAGTATCCTTCCCATGAAAACTAAAATTCCAGACAGGAGATGAAGCTAATGGGGGTTAAAAAATGCCACTTCATACTTCATATTATTCAACCCCTTACCCAGCCAACATCACTGGAAATTTCAAGAGTATAGAAAATGTGCTATTTGAAACCCCTTCCAAATGTTATAACCCCTTAACACTGCTCCCTGCCCACCCCATTAAATATATTCTGGCCATCTCACTGTTCCACAAAATTTCATTCTTCAACAACACTTGCAAGAGAAAAGTATAACGCGAGAAAGAAAAAGTAAAACACATCATCACACATTTGAAATAAAAGTTCTAATTCAATATTGTCTAACGAGGAACGATGAGAAGTTTGATACTTTACTGAGTCTTGAGCAGGTTAAAATCGACTATTGTTACTGTATCATACTGAGATTTAACAACATGGCACTGATTTTTTTTTCAATTAATTGAGAAAAGGTTTGATATTTTTACTGGCAACGTCAAGCACCGGAAAGCACTAACAAGGAAGATAATTATAAATAATTGTTATAATTCTGTTAAAAAAAATTCAATTTAGATTCTCCGATGCAACAATGGACAAAGACAATTATGAATTTACTACTGCAAATGATTCTTCGAAAAGACAAACGGCACATTTTTACACCACTTAAGATTTAACTAGGAATAAACAAGAATATATATATATATATATATATATATATATATATATACTTTTGAAATCTCATGGGGAGGCAGTTGTTCCCGTCCCCCGCAGGCTTCCGCCCTGCATTTCGAGTATTACATCTCCCATTCTCACTTTCTTTACGACTAAGCCCCAGAAAACCTCATAAAAATCCAACCTCCTCTACTTCCTCAAGCCTAATGCATCGTCAATCCCGAGACTATATACATCCCACTACGATCAAGATACGAGAAAACTGACTTCGGATCTTTGATCAGAGTGGTCGATTACTTCTAGGACGCAACTTCTATCAAATGTGAGGTTTCGATTTCAGCCCCTTCTTCCTCTGGAGCGGGGAATGGGTGAGGGGGAATAACATTTCTTCAGCTTTAGAATGACGATAACAACACTCCTGGGTTTTCGGACATGCTGATTTAAAATTGTAATTCTCAGTCCTTTAGTTTTCGAGATATCTGGTTTTACTAGAGGGCGCCCTCTTATGGACCATATGCAAATTAACTGTGCCATCACTATAACCTACCTTCATATCATAAAATTCTTGAAATCCTTTTATGATATTTTTTTTATCGTAGGTAAGTTCATTTTGGTGAGGTA
The DNA here is from genome assembly GCA_009936505.3 of Holothuria glaberrima. Lineage (NCBI taxonomy): Eukaryota > Metazoa > Echinodermata > Holothuroidea > Aspidochirotida > Holothuriidae > Holothuria > Holothuria glaberrima. Next base: position 1,293 of record WURT03644047.1, on the reverse strand, counting down.
AAAAGTTTGTTACCTACTTAAATACATGTCTGCCTTCTTACATATAAACACATACACGCACACATGTACGTAGGACCATATGAAATCTTCGTTAGAACAGTTTTTACATTATCGGTAAATTCTTTTTACATTATCAGTAAACGAGATTTTTTACATTATCGGTAAATTTTTTTTTTACATTATCGGTTCAAAGATTTTTTTACATTATCGGTAATTTTTTTTACATTATCGGTTGTTTTTACATTATCGGTTGTTTTTACATTATCGGTAATTTTTTTTACATTATCGGTCGTTTTTACATTATCGGTTGTAACAGGGCCACCATAGGTAAGCACTTTAGCGCTTAGGACATGACTGGCTAGTAGAATCTCTGTCATTGTCGGATCAGATGAATGAACTTTGCCGCTTGCAAAAGTGCAGATAATGATCACCTTTTCAGTATTTCGTTTATAAGGCCTCAAAGTTAACACGATAATCCTGTTAATTGAAAACAATGGCAATTTTACAGCGAATGTGAAAAAGTAAACAACACACCTCTAGGACATGCATGTATCAGCACGTACCTGTATTAATACAATATTATGCCCTACTACAAGTTTACCATGCGTCACAACTCACGTGACATGACTCAGTAGCAGCTTCCGTGGTACATGCTATCAGTAATTTAAAATTCACAAAACTTCTACCAAGTAACGTTATAGATTAGAAAATCAAGACTAGTGCTGTAGAGTCTATATTTTTTTATGGGAAGAAAGATAAGCATTTCTGTTTTAACTAAGAAGCAGATGTGAAAGCTAAGCTTAAAAGGTGACTCGTTTATGGATTTTTTTTTGGGGGGGGGGAGGCCCGTTGAAGTCAAAATACCTGAGGACCGTAACCTACAGATTGCCTCGTTTATTGTAAATCCGGAAATGTCCATCAGCAAACTGCTGATACCTGATATCAGAAAACCAAGAGAGACTAGAGACATGACCGTAACAGCTTTGTAACTCCTCGCGACTAAGGCTGTAGGCATAAGCGTACGGGACTCTTCAAATTTTTTTTGGGGGGGGGGGGGCAAAAAAGTTGCGCAAAGTCAAGGGCGTGGATCCATCTCCAAAGACGGGGGGATTTTCACCATGTACGAATCGCAGTCCTAGGGGAGGGGTCTAAGGAGAGGGGGTGTCCCCCTCCCCTTTGGAAAATTTTGGCTCATGTAAGGTGGGCTAGATGCAACATGGTGCTACATTTATTGCTAAATTTGAGTTGGATATATTTCCAAGAATTTCTACTCCTTTAGGAAATCTTTTCATC
>WURT03644036.1:0-19681 GCA_009936505.3 Holothuria glaberrima | reverse complement strand
AAAGGTAGCATATGAAGCACCAGATTGCATGTAAGGACACATAATTTTTCAAAAATTTTCAAAGGGGAGGGGTTGTCAACCCATGGCCCCCCTCACTGATGCCAACTTTGTTTAGTTCCTAAAAATACGCACATTTGAAACACAAAGTTTACTTCAAAAGGCTTTGCCCCTTGACTCCACCCGCTAACCTCGCGCTTCACGACTGGTTTCGCGCAGAGCGAAAAATGGTCCCCTTCGTAACATGGCCCCCGAGTAAAAAATTCTTAAAAAAGGCCCTGCTAATTAACCTAAGGTACTGCAAATTCTGTAGTTCCTTTGTATTTAAAATTCAATTTCCCGGCAATAAATGCATTAACAACATTCATAAATAAGTGTTGAAAGGATGAAGAAACATGTTATTTTATATTCATAAATTTGATTGAAATGGTTAAATCTTTAAAGATTCAAAGATTCAAAATCCCAGGCATTAAAACGCCAGAACCGTACAAAAACTCAAGGAACTGCTTTCCGAACAAGAAAATGGACAATTGCTTGCAAAGGACACAAATTAACTAAAGGTAAATTTACACGACACAGTTATTAGATTAACACGTGTAAGCAAAAGAGTATAATAACAAATGTAGTATAAAAGCTGCATAACAAAGCTAACTACAATGAAGTAACAATAATATTGGTGGTCTTGTTATAGAAAGAGGTGATGGAGTGTACGCTGATAGGTTTCACAGTTATGGAAAGAAGATATGGTACCAGGAATTTTAAACAAGAGTCTCGGATCCTGAAATCAGTGTAAATTCTCATTAAGATCTCAAAAAAAATGTAGGCCAAGGAAATGGAAGTACGTCAGAATGTCAACAGTTTTCCTCTTTACAGATGCTCATAAAGTTAGAATTTCATTAGTATTTTATAATATCGAACTTCATGCAACATTCCCAGGATCGTGAGTTCTTTACAGATATTTCTTTGTTAAGAAGTTAAAGAACGGTGTTACAACATGGAGACACATGTTTATCCCAGCACACATGGTGACACTCGCACAGTGTGTACGGAATGCGTGTAATTAATTTAATCTTCAATTTTTAACAGGTTAAAGAGAAACTGCGAGACTTGCATAGATGAAAAACAGTTGCAACTGGAAACGTTTTGCATTTAATAAACAGTATTTAATCAACTCGTGGTCCCGACATTTTCTTTGTGTCTTCTACCTGCTTAATAAAATTTGAAAGAGTCAACGTTGTTTCTTAGACTAAAGCATTGTCACATCCAGTGTAGGGTGCCGTCCAAACTAAGTTAAATCGATTTAAAACTATTCGGATTATCTATTACTTTAGCTTACAGCAGCATATTAAATTCCCTGATTTTACAGCGGGTTATGTTGGAATACCCTTGAAGTCAAGCAAAGTTAAATCTTTCATGGTTAGTGACATTCCCGAGAGAACAAAGGGCAACCCTCCAGACAATAGATTTAACTTCACACTAGTATTCTGTATGCAAATGCACTGAGACATTTCGGCAGAGTGGTTGCTAGAAGGTCGAGATTAATTTCCCTTTTGTTTCTTATTTAGAACTACTAACCGATGTTGAAAAGGAACGATGAATCCTAAAAATTCACAAAATAGAAAGTTCTTGGTATACTTTCATAACGAGAGATCTCACATTTGACTTGGGACTGGAAATACTGTATTTCAGCTCATGCCTGTGGCATCTGTAAGAAAGATACATAAAAAGATGAACTACCCAAGTTATGGCAACCGCTAATAAAATAAAATGTACAAAAGAATAGCTTCTAGCTAAATCTTGATTACAATTACGGACCACTTCACCGCATTCTCAATCCCAACCTTGTGGAAAATGAAATGCTAGTTCGTCGTTTTCGTCAAAGAAGTTTGCATATGTCGCACTTTTCGAACAAGGTCTGCATCAGCTTGAGACTTCTCACATGCCTGTTGAAAAAGCCAAAACATATATTCCTATCAGCAACAATACTGAATTTTAATATACTTTTTACTACTGTATCATAAAGTAGCCATCAACGTGCTTTAACTGTCCAAGGTCCTTCTTTTACAAATAATCGTATAATAATTTCCGGCTGGCTATATAAATATTCACACTTTCTCAAATTTCTTTTAACAAGATAGAGGAGTATGGACTATGTTTCTTGCAAAGGTCTCTTCACATGAGGAGGGGGACTACACTTATTACAAATGGTGTCTGCTTCCCGAAGGAGTTACTACCCCTGATAGAGCTCTGTTATATCGTAATCATCCTCCGGGCCGTAAGACACATAAAACATGGGTAAGTAAAGTTCGAACTCAGTGCAAATGGGTTGAAAGTGACAATGCATGTAAGGCTTGTCTAAAGTGGCTCAAATAACTAATCACAATTGTTCAACGCAGCCGTTTGTCAGCAAACTTTTAAAAGGACCAAATCACCAGAGATAGTTCAAGACTTAAACATTTCCATGGCGAAGAAAGAAGCTTAATTTTAACTGCTTCAAATGCTCTGAAGGCATATGAGAAATTGGAGGTTATTCATGTCGGCAGTTGACTACTGACGAATAGATGTATAATGGTTTTCATAATAGATAAGGAATCTTAAGTTTAAAGGTTGTGTGACATGAAAATAACATAGTTGGATATTTGATGTAAAACGCATTAAAAATCCAGAAAATCGCCGCAATTCCTATTAAAATCGATCAAATATTGACCATTTTACAGGGAAATTTCTATTCCACACCTGTATTATGAATAAACATGAGCTAAATATGCAAATATGTGATATAGAAAGATGAACATGCAATATATGGCTCATGTTAGCCTTTGTTTTTTCAACCTTAATATCAAGGACACTGATAGCACTGTTATCCCTAGAGGGCTTTATTATGAAAGTTAAAATACTTTCCTTCAGAAACATTGATATCACTCCACAAACTGTAATCTGTCTGATCAGTAATTAAGAGATAATTTATACAGGTTTAACAAAAGAAATCTTAACACTATACAGCACTCCACATCATTATTTTTGCATAGACAATGAGTTTCTTCAGAAGCCATCGAACTCTGAAGACGTATATTTTGAGAGTAGTAAAAGATATTGAAATAATTCCAACGGATCTTCCATTGGAGAACTTAATTTTTTGACTGACAAGTGAAACAGCTATTTTTGGTGGTATGTCACACAACTTTTAAAGAGGTAAGCGGTTTACCTCTTAAGTTAAAAGAGGTAAACGGTTTACCTCTTAAGTTAGGAGAGGGTAACGGTTTACCTGATCAATATATCTTTGGATCATGGTGTACAGCTGATACTGTGCTGATAATAAGTCATACGTTCCTGTAAAAGCCTGTAATGTCAAATGATTAGTAGTGAAAGGATATGATTACTGGCCTGTCATTGTATGAGGTCAACACAAATAAAAGTTTTAATTACGGAATGCTCACTGGGATTTATATCTAATGTCTAATACTATAATTTAACAACTTTTTTGTTACAATGTCTTAAATAGACAGCAATTAATTATCACTAACAGAAAAGTGCAGCTAAAGACAGCACCTCGTTGATAAGACCGCTCCACTTACTGAGCAAAATGTGATTGAATCTTTACTTAAGCACAAATAGCGACCATCGGTTCGGAAATAATGAAAATGTTGATGAAACTTAAATCTGAATCTTTATAGATCATTTTGAATCTGTAATGTTGCCAAAAATCAAATAAAGTGTTACCTTTTCTACCCTTGAGTATTCATTTTCCAACTTTTCGCTTTCGATACTTTTCATTTTTGTTATCTGTTTGTAGTAATCGTCTAATTTTTTTCTGTACACTGGCACAAGCTGTGAAAACAACTGTCCTTGCAGATCCTAGGAATATGATAAAGCAGACGTAAGCAACATTGGAGAAGCCATGATTTTTTTTATTGAGAATAGGGAAAATTTGGAAGGTGTGTTTATATTTCGGTATTCACTATAGGGTGACTTGTGCGTCAGTAAACGTGCCATATACACACAGCAAATGGGGTGGCAGTCACTGGCAATGACCTTTTACTTCGTTTGATTGGATAGAATACACATTTTATCGTTTTCGCTTTTATTTCTCTCATTCTTTCAGTTTTTCTGTTGTCATTTGATCAGGGTAGCTTTGGTCACCCCTGGCCACCATTTGACTACTTCAATGATATTAACAACCATTGAAAGATACTTTTGGGACTATATAAAATGAGAAACTATTAACACTTTATGGCAAACGTTGTTAATGTGTTACTTTTGGTGCAAATCACGGAATTGGATGGAAGGTGACTAAGGATAGAAAACCTAAGTGTCGCGATGAAATGTGTTGTTAAGTTATGGCTTATTAATACTTAATTGCAATCATGGATGTTGTAGAGCAGGGGAAATTTCGTAATGAATAGTTGGATAGTCTTTATGGTTTGAAATACTCAGAAGGTATTTGCAAAAGCAATTTAAAGCTATTTAAATAAAGGCCGAGGACACCTAAACTCCATGAAAAAGCACATGAGCCTAAAACTAACAGGGATGTCAAGATTGCAAGCTTATGGAAAACCAGATACAGGATTTTATAATGGGCATAATTTGATGGGAATGATCATGAAAACATCTTGCGGGGAGAAGGATTATCGAGTAACCATTCCAATTGTTCGAGTTCAATGTGATCAGATTTAACAAAATGAAAAAAGGAAAACAGAAAAACCAAAAGAAAAAAAGGAAAAGAAAAATAGAGGCGTTACACTTCTATAGTCCAACGAACCAACTCCAAGAGTTAAATAACTTCCACTGCAATACTTTTCCAAGGTAGGTTTATACAACTTCACTTGGTGATTTATTAATGTGTACATTTTAACACATAGATAGGACAGCATAAGATAACCACTCCAGTCGTAGTAAAGATACCGGAAGGTGTAAATAATTTAGAAAATAGGTTTATTAAACCACACACACATCTTAGAAATAATTTTACTTACATCTCGACCCTCTACTTTGTTTGTACAAATTTCCCCCATTATTTGATCAATAACCGAAAGACATGCTCGCACATAACTGTATTCCTTCACATTAGAGATGATGGTGGGTTTGGTAAGAATTGTTGAAAAAACTCCGAGAAACAACCTTGCAAAAGAAATGGAAAATCGATCTTTCAATATTGTACAAAAATGACTGTGAACAATTTTTGTACAATTTCTGTGCAATCAAACCATCAGGATGGGTCATATTTTAATAACCAAGTCAAAATGTTGCCACATTATTTCAGGATAGCTGAAAGAACAATTATACAAAGTTTGCAATTCTTACTTCTCCGAAATATTCTTATTTCTTTTCAGTGTTTGCTTCCTTCAAATACTTACACATTGCTCTTCCATGTGTTTGACAGTTCTGGCGCCATCTGTTCTGCTGCTTTGCGATCAAAGAAATCGAAAAGGTCCTTGACAACATATGATACATGTGATCGAGTGGGATTCATGAATGCATCGAACACGTTCTTAACGTACTTTTGGAGAACACTCTGCAAAGAAGAAAGCAAAACATCTCAGCCGAAGCTTTAAAATAACGGGTATGCGCAGTCACCTAACACTGTTTTGGATCATCAGCCTAAATATACAAATCTAGTTTTATTTCCCACACAGGTACTTTACATGACGTTTCAGATATTAAATAAAGGTCAGATATAAAGGCTTATGTTTGATGTAATTTTGTAACGAAAACTTTGTCACATGATTGAAACAGTTATTCGCTAATTTAGGGGTACTCTAAACCAATTTGGGGTAAAAACCTCCTTTGTTATTTGAAAGAGGAATCTAAACTAAGTCAAATAGAAGAAAGTGGGTCAGGGTATGGGTGGTCAAGGGAGCACTAAATAAAGCTGCATGAAATCCCTGGTACGACAGAATATTGCCATTGGGCAAAATGTATTTTATTTAAAGCAGTGGCGCCACCAATAGGGCGGCATGGGCGGGGGGGGGGGAATTGCCCACACCATGGTTTTGCCCACCCTCTTTCCCCATCCCCAATTGGCTCCAATACAAAGGTCAGTGGTAGTGGTGGTGGTAAGGTAAGTTATAGGTATAGTTTTATCATTTACTATTAAAAATTGTTCTGAAACTTTCAGAACTTTCTGAAATCCATCGCAAATTATCAAAATTTCAACCTCACTTCATGCTGTGCTAATTGTTATTATGTAGTTAGTTAGTTAGATGAGGTTTTACGGCCCAGTTTCTAACCAATTGGTTTAAGCCGAGCCGGCCACGGCCTTTTTCCAGTTGTGGCTTGTTGTAGCTTGTTGTGGCTTGTTTTCTCTACTCCATTGCTTATGCTGAGCACCAAGTACAATGGCAATAGGTTCCATTTTTAAAGTCTTCGGTATGACCCGGCCAGGATTCGAACCCTAGACCTTTCGGCTGCAAGTAGGATGCTCTAACCACTTGGCCATGCAGTCGGTCTAATGCTGTACAAAGCTTTTTCGAATCAGAGGGTGCTCATTTGGATGGAGATACATCGCTTTGAAGAGAGGTTTAAACCGCCAATGTCACTCAGTCAATCACTTATCCATGGCTTTGTATCTCTCTTGATATTTCTATAAGACTTACAGTGGATTAGGAAGTTAACACCAAAGGGATTTTCGTCTGCTACATCTATTGGAATACTGGGTTTTTTTCTACTTCCACAGCATTGCCAATCGACAGGAAAATAAAAAAAATTATTGCATCTTTCGACGCTTGGTGAGGCGCATGGCAGTATATCAGTAAGATTTTACATCGAAATATACACAAAAATCTATATCTCGTTATTTCAGAAAACTTCAGGAATCTTCTCATGTCATTGTAATAAAAGTTAGACTTCTACCTCGTCAACTCATTTACATACCGTATCGTGCAACGGAAGGGGCTAACTGTATTCTTTTATTTCAATTAAAACAGTCGTTTCGTGTTTAATATCGTCTGCTCTAAACGTATTGCCGGCGCAAACCTACATATCAAAGCATTGTTCTGCCAAGGATGTGATTCAGGGGAGGACATACTTTTTTAACCTGAAAGCTTTTACCAATTACCAGGCACTAGACTGGCCTACTGAGTGGCAGATACATTTTTTATGGAAACAGAAGTGTCTCGTTGAGGTCTGCATGCAACTTGTGTCATGTAATTGATTTTAAGTGAAATTTTTTGGCGAGCATCGTGCACATTCGTCGCTTTTCGCACTCCATTCTCGTAACTATATTAGTGCAATGATGAAAAAAAAATTCTAGAGTGCTTTTTCAAAAATAAAGGCACATTCCCCAACCGCTGTAGGCACTGTAAATACGAAGGAGATCTTAGAGCAATCTTACATCACGGAAAGTCATAACGGTATCATTTGCAGCGTGATGTGAAAGATTGGAAATATGTTTTTGTCTTAATACATTTTTAAAACAGCATTTTACACCGCGTTTCCCGATCATCCATTAACAGTAGATGGTGAATGTTATAACATTTAGGGAGAAAAGCATTCTTAATCATGCTTGTAAGTCCGCTACGCTTAATTCGGTTATTACTACTAACCCCTTTTCTCGTTTCCCATTGCACTCGAATCGTCTGAGGTCTCATTGCTAATGTAAGTATCACTATTTCCAAGTACCTTACAGCTTTCAACAGGCCTTATTTCGGTCTGTGTCAGCCTTTGAGAGAGTGTCATACCGCAGCCGAAATATCACTTAATAATTAGCATTTCTAAGCATTGAGTTCGAAGGTTCGCCAAGATGGTGCTATTTTGCATCTGAACCGCCTCAGATGCAAAATGGTATTCCTTACATAAATAAAAATGTTTTTAAGGTGAGGTGTCGTGCACCCCCTTTTTCTTGTATACAACCATTACAGAAGAACAGCTGTTTTGATATACAATCAGTTCAAAAATTTGCCAAAGATAGGATCCTTTTGCAACTGAGCCACTTTATTTGAGCCAAAGATTCTCAAAGTTGATTCCTTTCCTTACATGCCTTCTCAGAACGACACTTGCACGTGGTGACAAAGGATCAAATGATCAAAGAATCTGCCACGTGTGCAAACTGTTGCAGGTGCAAACATGCACAAAGTGCAATGACTTCATAGTTTATCGGTGGTAGGATTTAAGACACCATCTTCTGTGGTGCCTTCCATCCATCACCAACTCCTGTCACCGCTAATGATAAAGGTATATAGCTTACAGGAACAATGTGCACGCATAGAATTTCGTCTCTTCAATATTGTGGCTCCCTCCCTCTAACCCCTACCACTGAAACCCTGGTGACGCGCATATATTGAGACAATCATGTGACACTGTGCCCAAAAGCTCGTCCGAAAGTGCTCAGCCCAATTGAAAGTTGTAACAGTTAAAATACAAGCGCAATATTATATGAATATTGCAGAGAATAGTTTTTCAGCCTGGATGTTAGCAGGAAAGTTGCTTGTCGAATCGGTGATTTCAGTGGTTCTATTAGTTTTATTTGCCTTTAAAATGTGTTGGAATGCATCTCAAAATGTCCTGTAGAGGCCCTAGAAGGCATCTTGTCTACGGGGATCCAGGGAAGGAGCAATTTCGTTTTCAAACCTGTTGGAACCTTGTTATCACTGGCTCAATCTCTGACAGCTAGAAGCAGTTACTTATTCCATGGTTGGAGAAGACATTAAGGCACGATTCCCTCATTGATATTGAAGAAGTAAACTGATCAACCTACAAAAAGTAAATTCTTGAACAAAAATGCTTCTACTTTAAATGGCAAGGGCTGAAACAGTTAACCGTATGTAAGAACACCTACTGTATTTTAAAAGTTTCTTAAAGGGAGGGAAACAACCCCCTTTCACATCTTTTTCCATTCATACGATCACAAAGCACAACATGGCCTCGTCAGCTTAAAATTGTCCGTCCTACTGGAATAGAAAATTGTAACAGAGTTTTGTAAACAATACGAACATTCATCAAAATGTTGTAAGTAGGTACTTACTGGAGGAAAATTGCGCTTTCATGACCCCCGTCTAAATTCCAGTTGAACCCAGTTGACCAATTCAACTAGGTTCAACTGGTCCCAGTGGGTTTTGCCCAAATCCCATATTAAACCAACTGGGTTGAACTGGGTTACCACCTTTCAACTGGGTTGACTACACACAACCCAGTTGAATTTGACCAAATTCCATATTAGATCAACTAGGTTTAACTGGTTTTCAACTGGATTCCAACTGGATCCAGCTGAACCCAGTTTAACTGTGTACAACTGGAATTTAACCGGGGGAAGTGTTTGATTAAAACGTTTATGTTTATCGTGACAAAGAAATGGTCTAGCGGCTGTTTGTCAGGCAAAATTTGCTCCATTGTTGTGTCCAAATTAAAACGTCTAGTATTAAAACGTCTGTCATCAGTTGTAATCTTATGTCTTATGGTAAGTACTTTGAACTTTTCGTGAGACATTTCACGAATTACAGCTAAATAATCAAATGTACACAGAAGCGTAGTTACCGCCGTTGCAGGTAAGTATGGGAGAACAATGTCTTCAAGGTTATTTTCGTCTATCTGGTCTTCAGTATTTCTACCACGAATCTTTTTGCCGTCCTTCATCTAAAAATTAATTAACGTGAAAAAAGACAAAGATATATGAAATAATTCAAAGGGAATTGAACCTGGCAAATTCAGTGGAGGAACAAACAAAAGGAGGGGTGGGGGGTCGCAGCATTACACTCTTTCCTAAGTAGGGAAGAAGGTCCGTATGTCCGCAGTGTAGGTACGGTCACTTGGTTCACACATTTATGGTCTAACATGGCCTCTGTATACCACAATCTTTCATTTCACGATGTACCCAGTAGTAGTTAAAGTACGTGTTTTGTATTACTTGGCTCAACCTTTCGTGGAAAACTGTAGTCAATTTCAAAAAAATAACATTGCCAGTTGAACGTGAAGTTCAAACACAGATGTTAGATATTTGGAAAATAATAAACTTACAAGATGCCATAGCCAAAGCCCAAATCCACCTTCCGGCTTTTCATAGATGGAATCGTCATTTCCTGGTAAAATCTTTAGCTGATCTACAGAGCAAAATATTCAAGAAAGGCTTGTGTGAGACATTTTATTGGAGCATATGTCAAGTTTCGGCTAGAATAAATAGATTTTTAGCTAGTTTATGATCACTTTTCCTTCTAAATCAACAAAACTGGATTATACGTTTTAACTACACTACACTAGCTTATACGACTGAAATTTGCTAAAATCCTATGATGAAGGGATAAGATATAACTTAGTTTGATAAGGTATGAACAAAGTTTAAACTTTAATCCAATTGCCTATCAAAACTATATAACAAGTTTGAACTATACCACACTAGCTTATACGATTATCAATAGAATCCACTTAAACTTATTCCAACTAGTTTCAATTGGAAGTTGTGCAGGCCAAAGAAGACTTAGATTATTTTAAAGGTAGAACCTTTAAGTGATGCTCTCTTTTTTCAATAAAAATGAGAATATTGATAACAAAAATTGTCACTTTTTGTTAAGCTTGTTTTTAAACAGGCAAAATTGTGTAATACATGGGAGACGAACATGTGAATTTAATTAATTGCCTACTAAAAAAGGGACACACAAAAACTGCAAACCCAAATATTTCCCTTTTATGTGCATTATAGTCGCAATATATTCCTGTTTTTTAATAACACCAGTTCACAAAAACCACCAATTGAGGAAGACAAAATAATAATAATAAAAGAAAACCTTTTAAGCGTTTTCCAGTGCTGTGCCAAAAAGCGGTGTGTAAAGTGTTTTCTTCCTTGAATGTCTACCGCAAAAAATTTTGACGATTAATGTTGACAGGAAAACTAACGGCTTATGGTCCCTTTATTAAAAAGCAAAACTGCACGAGTCGGAAACAGGTATACGAAGCAGGGAAGTGTTAATTAAAACTTAGGAAAACTTTTAATATATGCTATTCCAATTTGATCCATTTCGGCCCATCTAGAGTATCCTAAAATGGGGCATATTTGAATATGACAGCACTGAACTCTTTTGTAAGGTACCTAAGCAATCTCATCTGTACAAACTCAATCGTTACAAACGGGTTTGACATCTAACAAAGCTTTGGGGACTAACTAGTTGCCGACATTTTCGCGTAAATTAATGTTCTTGAATACAAAGCGACTGTTTATTGACGACAAGCAAACAAGTACCTGCAATAGACGAATATCATTCCTCTATGCAAATGAGCAAAAAGGGCATGAGTCTAAATTTCAATGACTGATTTTGGTCAATTCTTGCATCGGCCTGCAATTTGAAGAATGCTAACCCCAATTTATCATGTGATGTAGCCATCTGGTAACTTATCAAAAACTTGGCAAATAAATTTGCAACTCAAGAGACTGGCAATGGTAAGGATATGGGTGTAATGTTTTGACTTGCTACCATAGATGTAGTAGGACACTTGTTCGTGTGACACAGTGACCCTGCTTATTTGTTAAAAAAGGTTTAGCTTGTTGCAAATTCAAGGACATTATGAAAAGAGATTACGATCGGCAGCTAGTAGAAAGCAAAGAAATGTTCTTTGATCTCCATCTAATCCTTCCCTGTACAAAGTGAGTGGCAGTGGCCACAACAGAGAGATATACAAAAGAGGCAAACCATTTTCGTCACATATCTATTTTAATATCTTTTGAGAGAATGTTCCTTATGACAAAGATGCATAAAGAATAACGAAGAATAATGAGGCACTGAATCACATATATTTTCTTATCACATATCTTTTTCTCATCAGCATTGAGTTTCCTTTAACTGTTCAGTGTTGTTAAACAACTTGATTTCCAGTTGTATTGGGCGGCCTTGTAAATTATGCGAAAGAGGTGAAGTCTGGTGGTTTGGGAGAGCCGCCCATGCCTTTCATCGATTCCGCTATTCACCGTATTACAATTTTTGTGAATGGGAGACTGGGAGAATGGGACTCTCTTGTTCAATCAACTTTGAAACTTGGTGAACAGGAGAATCTCCATTCGACTCTCCTTTACATCATAGTTACCAAAATGGCGAACAGGAGAATCCAAGCTTGAAAATAAGCCCGTTCTTCTTAGAGTTTTGTAGTAAGTAACACCAAAAGTTTAAAATTAGCATTTTACCTCAAGAATAGTTTTCAAACTTATTTGTGCCTATCTAAATGTTTTCCTTCTTCAAAGTCGTCCCTGATAAAGTTATGAGACTGTTAGGTTAAAAACAAATTTGCCCAGGTAAACGCTGGTTATTATTATTTATACCCACGATTCCTCAAACAATAAATTAAAGAATGTGAGAATTGATGAAAGGAATGAGTGAACGTTTTGGCTTTTGTAGAGTAAGGCATCAGATGTAAGATAATTACTTGAAGCCATTTTTTAATTAGCAAAAAAAAAAAAAAAAAAAAAATTCAGACGAAAGTGAAAAAGAAACCGTAGGAGAAATTTTCCATTTTTCTTTTGAATAGCACTGTGGACTACCTACCAGGGTTGTTATCTGGATAGTAGTATTTTACTGTGGGTTTCGACAAGGAATCGTGTTCGTTGCCTTCCGTAAAGACTAGTTTGAAAACAAAGGAAATAAACTTTCACATAGTTACATGTAAAGAGACAGTGAAGTTGAAGTTAGGTAAATGAACTGGTGAGATTAAATTATAAGAAGCTTTCACAATTTCACAAAACGCTTTAGGTGACTGTTATCTCCCTTTACGTTGTCACACAAATTTCAGATACTTGTAGGGAATGTTCTGTTGTGAGCTACAGTTATTTGTCAACCAGGCACTGTCTTGGAATGAAAATATCATTTGACTTCTTCTCATTGTATAGAAATTGACAAAAAAGTGTAAAAATGTCTTTAAAGTCCAAGTATTATAGCTGTAGATGATAAGCCTTCAGAATGTTTAATGGGACTAGTAAATGGCGTATGACACAATCACTTCTGCAAAATGAAAATTTTTTGTAATTTTAGCTGTTTTTTTTTTTGGAGAACATGGATGTTCAGCTTTGTCGTGTTTTTCGGAAATAATATCTATGACGTCATAAGTGGATTTAACACACTGGCACACAACTGTAAACTGACTGCAGGCATACACATATGCACAGGTGCAAGGTAAACGTCTTCGCCGACTGGTAGTAACGGCAGCTGCCGCTAGGGCAGTTGTCAGGATTGACCATGTTTTACGTTTGTTGCAGTCATAAAATTTCACCGTGAACCTTAGGTTTTTGCTTTTTTGCTCCGTTTAGAAGCTACTAATGCTCCCATAGCTACACCATCGCACCAGTTGCGCCTAGTTCCTTCGATTTCATCAAAGAATATTCCAACAGCAGAATAGCAAGGATCCCGTATGATCGAATATTCCGTTTAAAATGAATAGGCTACGTTGTGCTGTTTGTACAAACTAAGCCTACTGTTGTGCATGAACTGGCCGACAAATGTCCATACCTTTTACGTTTTGTGCTGCAAATCTCTGCGGACAATTACCGAATGTTAAGTTAACAAATACGACGTCGCACGAGTTTGCAAATGTGCCAACTCGTCCCATAGTTTCATAGCATTATAACGATGAAACAATTTGTTTGGGAATTTCATGCCAGCTCGTATGTATGTACGTTGAGCACGAAAGCAGGGACAGAAATAGTAATTGTGTAGTTTGTACGTGGCTAACTTCCAAAGTAACTATGTATTTAAGACTTGCTTGAAGCCAATCAAATGACTTTTATATAATACGCACTATTGAAAATTTCTGTGACAAACTTGAAAGCAGAATTTTGATTGGTAGATAAACCTTACCATGCTATACTCTGTTTTCCAGTCCGAGTAGTCGAAATTTGGCTTTTTCAAAATCTGGCTTTTTCATGTTCTCCGAGGTATAAAGAACCTGTTTATGAACACTTAGGATTATAACACCATTTTGGGGGTTAAATAACTTAGTAAAATGGCTAGCGTGTACGTATTAAGTCTTTGAGAAGAAGCACCCTCCAGAGTCACTGGATTGTTTGATTATTTTCCCTTACTCCATTGCTTATATAAGCATCTTGCACAGCGGCAGTAGGTTCCATTTTTACTGTACAGGGCAAAGTAATGCAGTTAACAGACAATGTACATAGCGCACATCTGAATCAATTTGAGAAAGCTAACCTAAGTCACCTGATCCCCGAGTTCACTTCAGTGTCGAGACATATTCCACATTAACGTCGTCCTCCAGTAATAGGCTATGGCTCAGTGAGTTCGGTGATTCGTTAACTCTTCGAAACTGACAGATCCAGCCCGCATTTTGATATCTACGGGTAAATTTGGCCTTTCCTTCAATTTTTTGTGTGTTTATTGTAAGGGAAGTATTTTATCACCGAGAAAGTAGAAATAGGTGAATTTTTCAATCATTACAGGGTGATAAGTTTAGCTGCAATACTAGATCTTTAATCAATTGCAAATTTATCTTAAATACCGGGATTGTCATTAGGAGTCAGATAACTTCCGTCGTCTTGAATAGTTTGTCTCCTCTGTGGCAGTGAAGGACTGACTGTGGAAAAAGAGGGAAAACATATTTTTTTATCAAATTATAAATAAAATCATTTAATAGATTTTTGATCCCAAAAGACTATGGAATGTTCATGCAAATTAGTTAACATTTTGGAACACACATCAATGATGTGGTCTTTCATCGGTTTCAAGAAGTTATCATAAAACCAGCCCTAAATGACTTTAAATTTTTCTTAATAAAGTTATTGACCCCAGATGATGGGCGCCTATTCTGAAATTTTATCCCTCAAGATTATTTTCCTTTAAGTCGGTCGCCTCTTACGAAATATGTCCATCAGCCCATGTTAATAATACAAAGAGAAATTCCTACTGAAGCATTCTTTGTCAGGAAAGACAAAATCCGTTAAATCATAATATAAACACAGGAATCGAAAGTAATCCAAGAAATCCACTGACAGGCTGATTTCACTGAATTACTCACGCTGTGACTTTCAGTATTGCATATTTACAAGTTCTTATAAGTAAGTTAAGTTTCGAAAGTAGCATGGCATCCACCAAAGCTGTTACCGCCCACCCAGCTGGTACTGCCAACCCCCTTATTACACCACTACTTAGCCAACCATCTACGCTGACTTGTTTTCACCATGTAACGAAAGAGCAACCTTAAAAGATATGATTACATTGTAACCCATATGACAACGTATTTGTAATTTTGTCGATTTATGTTGTAAAAAATTTTAAAGTAACTCTTTTTTATAGCTACATATTATGAACATACGTTGGTTCACGTCCGGCACGAGATAGCCTTCATAAGGAATGGTGTATCCTTCATCAAGAATGATGGTTCCATTTGCAGCTTCAAGATGCTGACTATTTCTTGACCAGCTTCCCTCTACTTCTAAGTAACGGTAATATAAATGATACTGATACTCAAATTTTAAAAATAGTCTTGTGCTTTAAGTAAATTTTGCACACAATATGACTGAAATGTATCCTAGCTAGTAATAATATCAATTTTTCGTAGATTCTAGTCATAAAATTAGGACAACCAAAATGGTAGGAAGCGTATTCCTTTCGGATAATTAATTTCAGTTTTATAGGTAGGCCTACCGTTTTGTAATTGCTCTTTACCAAAAGAACGCAATACTTGCAAAAAAGGAATTTCTTTTTTTTGTCTTCACAAAATGCTATCAAACAATTTGTTTACAAGGTGAAATAAGGGATCATATTCATGAATTATATTAAAAATAATATGTCTTCAGCTTGAGGGCACCCATGTGATTCACTTTGATGTCATAGGAAAGCTCCACCCGTATCACCATTGAAAACGAGCATTGCATTTTTTTCCAAAAACAAAATGTCCCGCTTGAATGTAATTGTGCTATCAGTGATGACGAACAGGGAAATAGTCTAATAGCAAGTACATGTATGTTTGAATGTTTTGTGTGATTGTATTTAGCATCTAAATACTTGGACAATAAACGGATGTCAAAAACTTCAAACACTTCAATTCTCCCCTCTCAGTGAACCGTAAAAACTCATTTTCTGTTTCATTCTGCTGAAAAATTTTAGTATCCCTAAAATTTTATAATTCGGCTTTGTAAAAAAATTTAGCATCTGCTGTGACAAATTATTTGAGGATACTAACTGAAGTTATTGATGCCTCCTATATCTTTTTGCATTTTATTGGATAAAAGCTGAAGACATGTCATGGCCTACTGTTGTTTAGACAATGTTCTTCATAACAATTCTGTTTTCTTGCTGCACAGTTTTAGATTGCTCAATTTCAACAAATCTCCCAAAAATTACAATAAAGGTAAGATGGTACACGTAACGATGGAATGAATGAAAACAGTCGAAAATCGTTGCGAACTTACCATCAGCATACACGTAATATTTAATTTTGCTATCCCTGTTGTCCATTGTGTCATTGAGCTTTTTGACAAGTTTAAAACAATCACCATCTTTTACCTAGAGCAGGGAGGACAAACTGCAAATCAATAATTTCATTGAGAAAATGCACAAGGTGTCCAAATTATCATTTAAATTGCAACTGTCCGTTAAGGGCGGAAACTTTAGTAAGCGATAACAAAATAACAGTGAAAGATTCAAATTATTTTGCTTTCAATTTGAAGACAAAATTATTTTTTTAATACAACACATTTTTATGGAAACAACTGTTGTTCAAAAAATAGAAGACAATAAAAAAATTGACGGTAAAGTCATTAGGAAAACAACCTGGTAGTATTGCTTATGATCTGTTTATTTATATCTTTTCAAATTATGACTAGATTCTTTTCACATGCCATCAGTCCTCCCCAAGGCATTGTAGGTGGTTGGTTCATTTGGAAATTTGTTTTCCTTTGAATATTCTCAATTGCCTGTTTTTTGTTCCACTTCTCTGGACTTTTCACAAAGTTGGACGAGCACTTATGCCTTACGCTATAAATTAAAGTTATTTGCATGGAATAGGAGCAGCGGAAGCCATTGAAATGATTCTAATTGAAGTGTTAATAATAGACCATTTTATTAAAAGTTTTTGATCAATGATAAGGGACAGAATCTTGCCTCATAGTCAGAGAGTGTATTGATTTTCCTCCAGCCATTGCTTAGCTGCAAGATCCCGTCATCTCTTAGTATCCTTTCGTCATCTCCCCTGTTACACAAAACTGAAAATAAATAATTATTGAGTTCCTTTGAAATTTTTAACGTAGGGGACTAAACAGTACCTCTTTTTACTTTTAGAGTAAAGATTTTGCAAGCTAATAGGAATCAATCTTGTTACTAGTGCACAGGATAGGTTGTGCTGAAAGCATAATGGAAAGACTTGTTCGTTTCACTACATTAAGATATACGCCATAATGGTCTTCAATGACACAATGGTAGCTAGAATAAGTGTTAAATAATCATTAAGGAGGCATATTTGAACAATTTTTTTGTCAATTTTGGTGTGGTACTACTAGTTTAGTAGCCTAGATCTGTTAAAATGGCAGTTGCGAGGTACAAATAAATAACGGACAGCTTAAAGTGCATTGCCAGAAAAATGGGTCTTCTACCATTGTGTGATTAAGTTACAAGTTCAAATATTGCATACGACCTTAACCTGAATTGAAAATGCGAATAAGGAATGCCTTGTTTTAATTTTCACGACATTGTGAACATTTATAATTAAACCTTCTAAAAAGGAATAATGAATGAGGGCCTTCTACAAGAGGATTGAGTATATTTCAACTCATCTGTTTTGCTTCAACTAAAATTTGTAAATATCATGTCATGGTCCTTTGTGCAACATAAAATAACATTGAAACTCAATGGTTTGTTTGAAAGAAAAGTTAAGAGTAAAAAGGCAGCCCTTATTATGAAGTATTACATGTCAGCAGTTTTAAAATCAGAATCACTTGTCCATCTTCTGAAATTAAAACCCCCCCCCCGAAAAAACCCCAAAACCCCAAAAACAAAAACAAACGAACAAACAAAAAAACCCCGTTAAAAACAAAGTTCATATCAATTTGTGTAACGGTCTTGGGAAATGTTAATGATATACCTACCTATTTATTGTTAAAAGTATCAAAAGGTTTCATGAAGCCCGATTTTCCATCATTTTTTAATTAAATACTCATTATTTTACAAGAAAATGATTGTGTTTGGACATTTTTCACGTATGATTATAAGCTGTAAGAAACACATTTGTGACACAGAAAGTGAGACTTATGATATATGTCTTATCTTATCCCTTTTCGTTTAATCTTCAGTTCTAAGACAATTGCTATGTTGTTGTGCCCCAAGGGGTTGAGTTGAAGTTCACTAATTTGAACATAACATATCAAAGTAAAAAAAAACTGCTAAGTAAATGACAGATGATATATACCGAAGTAAAAACTAAATACAGACAGTATGCAACACTCCGCATCAAAAGTTTCCCAGAGATAAATGCAAGAAACTTTAAAGAGATGTATCAAAGAACGGTGTGAGATTTTCAAAAAAAATGTTAACAGATTAAGGTGGCAAACAAGCAAATCACATTCACTTTTGGACGTAAAACCTGTTGTCTGTAACGGGTACATGACCTACGGAACTCCGCCGAATGTTTCCTCAACAAAACTATAACTAAGTCTCCATGATTTTATTCTTTGAACAACATCGTTTTAATGAAAAGAGGTGAGCATTTTGCCTGCTTAACATAGACCTGTTATTGTCAAACGCTTTATGAGCTAGACCATGGTAACAGCTTTAGGGATTTTTAAATATTTCTAGGGACCCCCAGAGCAGAGGATATGGATTCCGAAAAAGGCATCACTGAAGTGAGAGTAGGTTACCTACCCAGATCAAATTGCTCAGGTGGATACTGTAACTGGGCGAAGCAACCTTGAGAAAAGTAGTCCAGTATTTTGGTTTTTACTTGAGTAATGCTGTCCACACTTAAAACACCTAATTCAATCACGCGGTCACATTCGTCTCTAAAAAGCACATTAAGCTTCTGCAAAATCAAATTCAAAATTTAAAGTGATGTTAAGGCTAAAAATTTTCCTTATTTAAAAATCTTGGATTCGTTTGAGTAGTAACTAGTAAACATAATTCAGGAAAGAATTCATATTCATAAAGAGATACTTTAAACATCTGATGATTTTTTCTCTTTTCCCATCACCAATCTTAGAGTATGTCTTTATTACTTTGTACATAAGAAAAAGGGTGTGACACATTATCGGCGCCTCCATTTACTGTAGTAAAATAGTGAGAACAAATAAGATCCTTTTGTTAAAAGGTCTGTGACGTTTACCAGTTCCTTAAATTCTATTTGAGATTCCAACATATGCGAAAAACTTAAAGAAAATTGTGTTTTTCCAGTTACTGCGTCTACGGGGCCTGTTTCGATGATGCGTTTTGTGGCAGTAAATAGTTGTAATATCTTGTCTGCTATTTCAATCTGGCAAAAGAAAAGTGAATTATTTAATGTTTCTGATACCTTACAACCATCTGGAGAATCAAGTACTCTTTTTCGTCTATTACATTTGATTTTATGTTACGTGTGTTACGTGGCATGGTGTTACCACGAGTCAGTCAATTAAGGACATTTTCACTAAAAACACAGAAATGCAGAAGTAATATGTAATTTAAACTTATCCATTATTTTTCTGAACATGTTTTCTCTAAGTTCTGAAAGTTAGAGTGATTTCCGTGGGCAAACTTTCAAGAGGCAGGGAAATTCCCACCACAAGTTTCAGATGTGTTAG
>WURT03644025.1:0-19682 GCA_009936505.3 Holothuria glaberrima | reverse complement strand
TCACTCACTCACTCACTCACTCACTCACTCACTCACTCACTCACTCACTCACTCACTCACTCACTCACTCACTAACTGCAGAATTTGCAGATGTACGCTACCTCTAATTTACGTAAATTTGATTTGGTCAAATCAAAATCCGCCGCGTGCTGTTGTGATAATTATGGTAATAAGAAATTAAGGGATGACTTTGACGAATGCGTGCGAAGCGCGCGGAAATATTGCACCAAAAGCCGTTTCTAAGATAAAACTGCCTGTTGCACGCAGACTTTTCCCCCAACCACTATCAATCCCCTGAAAAATATCCCTGCAAATTAGTTTGTGAGTCTGCTACCTAGTAATTCGTTAAAGTTGTCAAATCTCAGGAAATATGTCATCACAAGAATAGAACAAGGCATAAGAAATTCCTTGTTTCGCATTCTTTCAAAGTTGTACTCCCTTGTAATCACATCTATGCACACAAAGAATTGGCTTAATTTTAGAGCCCTCACCGATGAATAATGCGAATATGTTTGAGACCGTTTCTATTATAAGCGTAGCATGAGTCTAAAATTTCTTGGAGAGGGCGAACATAAAGCAACATTGCGAGGAAGTTGCGAACATTTTGAGTTTTCAAATGATTTTTTTTATTTTTCTCTTCGTTTTTACTTCACATTTTCGCGGAGCAGGGGGAGGGGAATTAGGCCCCCATTAACCGCGGCTGCTATTCGTTCCCTACGTGAAAGGTACATATCCCTACGTGTACTTTGACCACACATCAACCTTATCTCACCAGGTAGTTGTTATTCCGAATAACAATTTCCTGATTTCACTCGTTAAAAACCTAACACCGATATACCCTAATGCATGAAATAGGACCACAATAGGTGAAACAGTCTGTAATCTAGCTGGATAGTGTGCAATGCTTAACATACCCAATTTAGTCCAACGAAGCAGTCTGGAAGCTTCCAATGTTATCTCTGTCTGAGACAGAAATTTATTTTGATAGAGGTTTTTTTTATTGAGACCAGGGTTGTAGAAACTTTTCGAAATGTGAGGTGGGTGGGAAGGGGCTCAACGCTGTAAAGAATATCTTTCAAAATGAGGTTCGGTTTGCATATTCACCAGTAGCAAAGGGATAGGGGTAATTGCCATGAAAACATTTTTGTAGTCATATTGTTGCTCTTGTTGACAAGCTAAGGTTTTCTCCGCCTTCAACATCCCTCAAAGGTAAAGTCAAGATGAAGTACCGCTGGTTACAAAAACTAAAGCATGTTCAGTCCCTCTTCTGTTTGAAACAAAATGTCCACCTTTTCATGTTCAAATTACAAAAAGATGAAAATCAATAGAAAATGACCATTAATTATGACAATGGGCATTTTAAAATTCAAACATCACTGATATTTATGCAATTGCAATTTTAGGGGCAGTTGTATTATTTATTTGAACTAACAATAAATTTAAGGGCACGACGTGTGTTCTCGAAACATTGTTATGACTATATAGTTTACGTTAATGACATCTATAAAACATAGTTACACACTCAGAAAAGGTTAATTTCAGGGTTTGAACAAATATATGACAAAATTACAAAATCTGTTTCATTGCGGCATTTCAAATATTATTCTAGTATTTTTCATACTAGTGGCCAAGTGCAAATGTTCATGTATCTCTATTTCATAATATGAAAATTGCTATGTATCATCAGTGGTTATACTATCAGTTGTTACACGAACCAACCATGAATGATTACGATAACATTCAGAAAAGCTTAAGTGGTAATTTTTTAATTTAATTCACCTTATGAATTTAACACAATGCAATATCAAGTACTTCAATGCAATCTGGTTACCAAAAAAAAAAAAAAAAAAAAAAGAAATATTTTCAACCATTTTGCTTATTTTAATAACTAGGGAAAGAAAGTTTTCACCGAAATGAATTCCTGTACATTAATTTTGAGTTTTTATGGGCGGTAGTGCCCTTTTGTATAACCCACCGGCTAGTGCCATATAATCTTAGTATATGGACACCATTGCCATCGAACATGTTTACGTGGTAGGTTTTGGAGAAGTCCAACGACAAATTTGTTGGTATTAATTAATCGAATATTTGTGAAGGAAACAGTATTTAGTTAATCTTGTACATAACAGCTACATTCAAAGTTACCATTCATTTACTTCTTTCAAAAGTTTGTTTACTTAGAGTATTTTTATAGTTTACTGTCAAGAATTTTTTTTTTTTATTCACAGAAAATCTCCTAAGGATCCGGGACCGTAAGAAGCTTATCAGTTTGTAAGGACAACATGCTCAAAGCGGTGTAAAGAAGCATACTGCTTATTGTTTGGACTGAACATTTGATCTGGTTATCATTTTAATTTCAGGTCTTTGCTAAACCAAAAGATGCTTACTTAAAAACATTACACGCTTTTGTGAGAGGAAACTGAGTTTTGTGATCAGCTTATCAGACGATAAAACATACCGATATGCTTCTGTTGAACCCATGTGAAACGACCACAAAAATTACTTAGAATTGTTCGTAAACATCTGATTTTCGTTATGTGTATTCAAGTTTTAACTGAAGAATTGAATTAGTTGTTCACTGGACCGGTAACGTATATTCCATATGGTAAAAGATACAAAGATACGAACCCAAAACTTGCAAAACATATCTTTGCACAGTCACCGAGTCCCGTTGACACTCATAGAATCCTGCCTGCCACAAGCAAACTGACGGTATGAAAAGCGTATAGTCTTCAAGAACGAAAATGTTATCTGTTAGCAGATCGTTCACAGGCACCATGTTGTAATATAACACTTTTTTGGACCCATAAGTCCAAAGATTTGTTTGTCCAAAATCACCGGGGCATCGAAACATAGCAGGATCATCCACAACCTTGCTAATGTATTTAGAAACATTCAAAATATTTCCACCCACAAGCATACCAACAACGTCAGATATAAGAAAGCAAATCAGATGGCAATTACTATGTGTCATCATGGTGTTCACTTCTTGAGGTGTAAATTGTTCAATTTACTCCATTTAACATGATAGCAATTCACATATCTGCTCCCTGAAATGCACTCTACAATACTAAACATAACTGGTTAGATACGAAGTTTCTACCGCTAAAATTACAGTCAAACATGTTATTACAACATTTAAAGTGAAATGAGTGGTTTTACTTTCGTGTACCACAATGCAAGGTTTCAATGAGATACTTTAAAGGACATCATTGATTTCAATTGTATAATAAACGTTCCATGCGATCTTTAAATTGTATAACTAGTATACTTAACTTAAATGTTTTATTTTAAAACGCCCTTTTGAAGTCGTTCAGGATTAATATAGGCAAAATAAAAGTTTTCATGCAATTTGAAAATACATTTTAAAGAGGAAACAACAGTCATATAAACCATATATCATTGTAAAGTCTAGCATGAAATGTTTGTAATTAATGCCAGCCTACATTTCATTCCATTTCATTTCCTTCATTTTGTCTTTACAAACATATTCTCTATCAAATTTAAAAGCTGGAAAGACAAAAGTAAAAATATTTTTAACGAGTTAGTAACCAGAAAAGAGAGTACAAAGATTATGACAATGAAGGAAATATAAACAAAAAATATGAAAAATGAGGAAACAAAGCAAACGCAAATCAGTATATTAACCCAGTTACATAACCTGCACATGTCTCATTCTATAGCTCCAGCTAACGTTTCTCGAACAAAACCTGGGTGGGGTTTTTTCCATATGCGTCCTTCATAAAAGTGACTCAAGTTGCACACATAACTTTCGACCCACGGTGTTATGCCTGATTCTATTCAGTACGACAGTAATTATACGGGAAGTACTTGGAATATTGCATGAAATATTCTGGCGGAAAGGAAACCAACTGTTGAAGATCATGATTGACGATTCGGGGGGGGGGATGGAATTGGATGTGGATACTGCACACTATATCTTCC
Source organism: Holothuria glaberrima (assembly GCA_009936505.3). NCBI lineage: Eukaryota > Metazoa > Echinodermata > Holothuroidea > Aspidochirotida > Holothuriidae > Holothuria > Holothuria glaberrima. Next base: position 15,737 of record WURT03644025.1, on the reverse strand, counting down.
CAATGAAATCAACCCGACAGATTCGAAAATCAGAACCACTTCACCTTTTTCTAGATTTTTTACAATAGGCCTATTTACTTTTTTAGGAAATATGTCTGACAGGTGTCATAGTATCATGTTTCAAAACCACGAAGGGACCATTTCTTATGATTTCGGGGGTATTACTATTTTTGGCCAAAAATTTCTTTATACCCCCCCCGCTCCAACAGATAGTGGTGCTCAGCTTAGATAGTTCCACTGACTATATCCCCTCTCGAAAGACGAATCACCGCCCAGATAGAAGATAAACGCTTCGTAATTGCTTACCTTACTCAAATCATAGTGTGAGGACTGAGTTTTCCTAAATGGACCTGAAATATTTTCCTTTTGTTGGAAAGTCGCAATCCTTTCAATACCTACATATTTTATGAATCTGACAAAAATGTTACGACAGACAGACTTGTAGGAGGAAGCATAGGGCGACGTACTGCTCAAGGGCGCTAAGTTGCTAGCATCCCCCATTCCAGCAGAAAGCGTCATATATTCAGCCGTAATACATGCTATCTTTGAACTCAAGAGTTTGTTTTTTTTCTTGGAGGGTGGGCAATCCGATACCCTTTTCTGTTTGGAAGTTGCACAGTCTCCTCCTAGAAGGAGGTTACTGGGAATTGTTTCAGACTACTACTGTAATTACCAAACACTGCTAAAGCGTTTATTGGTAATGTAAAAAAAAGAACGTTCCTGTAAAAATTCTTTTTTCTGCCCACTATGATGACATCTTTTCCTGTAATTCGTCTCTCCTCGCTAGCCAGTAGTATAAGTCTAACCTCGGAGTAAGTCAAAGTATGATCTCGATAATTTCTATCTGCTCAACAAGTGTCAACTCTGGGTCTATAAAAATCATCGGCATTGACAGTTGCAACTTACATAGTAAGTTGCAACTGTCTGTAGATTGTTTTCCACAGAAACTACCCTGCGAAAGGGTCTGGACGCACCCAAGCCTGGGAAGCGTCTAGAAGTATGCGTACCTCCAACGATATCTACGTTGTTGGAACTTCAAAACTCAAGTTTTACTAAGGATATTTCTAACACATTATGGTGGTAAAGCTCCGAATGACTTTTAGTTAGTTCAGTTCAAGCTATTCCTATCATTACCTTTCCCCTCATAATGCGAAATAGTAAAGAAAGTTTTCCTCGTTTTTGGCAGGGGAACAAATACATTTATCAAACATAAAGAACAATATTTTAAATGCCAGTATTCCTGATATTTGCTGTTTATCATCCATGAAGACAGAAAGGGATGGTGATAGATTTCACCAGCTCTTCCACGTATTTTAATAGCTAGAAGGTGACCAGATATCATAACTGTTTTGCCTACCGAAATTGTTTAGCATTAAACAACATGAGATAAGCAACGATTGTCCCCACAAACACAAATGCAACTATATTCCTTCTATATGCAAAAATGAAAGGAGTTGCCTGTTACGTTGCGATCGATGAGAACGTAAGTCCATATACTGATATTGAAACTGTCAATTATTTTGGCGGCGATTCTGGGGGGTGGGGGATGGGGAATATATCCCCCCATGAAACTGAATGGGAAAATACTGTACACTATATCCCCCATAAAATCTACCCGAAAGATTAGGAAATCATGTAAAAAGTTAGGTTTCTTCATGGTCGTAGTCTGCTGGGGGCAACTACCCCCTAAGATTTCCAAATCGTAACTGACAGTTAGTGTTCATGAGAAAAAAATGAAAAACTAAAATGCTGCAAATTTCACTGTCCAAATTATGATTCCAAGGTCACCAGAACCCTGGAGATCGCATATGAGGATTCCCTTTCCCCTAAATTTTCCCGTGGAGGTCCCGGACCCCGCCGTGGACGCGTTCTCATGGGGGTCTCTCTTCCTGACAAATGAACCATCTTCCTCCAACAACATTCACCCCATAACACACCATCATTTACGAATGCTTAACGCAAAGTGCCTATGATTACCTTTAATTATTCGTGTTCAATGAAGAGGTATAAAGAAAATTTTAATTTAAAGGGCATAAATAGTCGAAGCAAACGTATTCTGAAACAACAGCTATAAAAACTCACAAATATCCTTTTGTTTCACTTGAAGTATCTTTCATGATATGTAAGAATGTAAATAATGCGTATTGAAGATAATCCAAGGAGTTACTTTTACGCGAATTTCACATCCCGGTGAAAAATATATTGTAACATGATTGTCAATTAATGTCATTCATAAAATAGGATACCCGGGTACCATCATTCAAATTGGGGTGACTGATTTTTTCTTTAAAATCAATTCTAGCTTTTCTCCTTGAAATTTCAATTTTTTTCTAACGAATGAAATCTAAAAGTAAAGAATGTTTAGATGCAACTTTAAGGATTAAAGTGTGTCATTTACCCCATTTGGGAACATCTCGAGAGAACATTTTTTCTCAAGGCTTGCGCTACTGTCTACGCGTCGACCGATGGTGAGTCCTCCAGCAGCGCACTAAGAGCGCTAGAGAGAAGCCTGCATCGTGTACCAGGCTTATCACAGGGATGCCATGCCACAGCCGGAACATTCAGTTAATAATTAAAATTTCAGGTCATGTTATCAGTCCAAAGCTTTACCAAAGATAACACTACTTTTGATCTAGGAAAACTTAGAACAAGCAAAAGTTCTCAAGGGGTATAAGTGCCATCTCTCCCCTGAGGCAACATCCCCTTCAGTTTTATCCTACCAAAGACTAAATCAGTACATAATAAACATATAATCAATTAAAAGCTCTACGAAGCTTTATAAAAGATCATTTGCATCCAAGCTACTTGATAAAGACAAAACTTTCTTAAAGAGTACAGAGTGTTGACCCCCTTCTCTTAGACAGCATGTTTTGACTATACGCCCAAGCAAAAAATAAGGAGAATATCACTAAGTAATGACAAAGTGTAAAAATATAATTAGTTCAAAGCTTTGCCAACTATAGCACAAGTTTGCACCTAAGCCAGGCCTAACATGTACCCTCCCCTCAGCACCCTCTCCAGGATGGAATTCATGCACGGGTGAAAAAAGAATGGTCCGCCCGAGTGTCAACTATCTATTGTCACGCCTCGTGGTGCTCCGCATAGACAGTGTCATAAGCTGTGCTCCCTAGATCTCGTCCAGGCTCCGGCCCTGTAGTCTTTAAGAAACATTAAGTTTATTATGTTTTCGGCGTTTGACCTCTGCTAACCTTATATGACCTTTTACTGCCACTAAAAAAAGAGTTCTTCCTCTTAATATGATAATCATACATACAAATTATGGGGAGTATCCATTATTGCTATCTCAAGATAAGTTAGTACGTGTTTACAAGCCAAGTGTTACAAACACTCATACACACAAGCACATGTATACATACAATTGCCAGTGTGATTGAAAAGATGCCTTTCGCCTACTGCAAGGAAACAAGAGTGCGAGTGGTGTCATGTTTAACATCAAACAGAAAGAAAAGTCGATATTGGACTTTGATTTTATGAACTTTGTGCCAGTCAATGTGCAGATCTTTACGCGGTCTATAAACAATTTCCATTAACATAGAATCACTTATTAGATGTATTCGATTTACCAAGAGATTAACGTGAAAAGGCGAAGAAGACAATCACCCTTTGGTAAGTTATTGGAATCAATGATACTTTCAGTGCAACTTGCAGTGCGACTTCATCTTTGTAGGCCAGTATAAATCGTCGTGTCAGACGACTACATTGATCTTCCTGGGGAACATAAATGAATTTATAACGTGATGTTCTGTTCTTTGTTGTTTCATTTCGCAGAATCTTCCTAATGCTAAAACTTGTCAACAGTGTTACCAATACCGAGTAGGTGCTCATTCAAGCAGGAGTCAATAGCCCTAAAGATGTATCAAACTTGACATAATCTAAACCCAATTAATTGTTGGTCTACTGTTGTACTAGAATTGCATTCAAAACCATAAACAGAGCTAATACTCATTTTAGCAATTAATGGGAGCAAGAACCAGTGGTCAGGTACTTAAAATGGGAACCACAATTTTCCCTAAGAATTGTGGTAGCTATGAATGATTTCAACAAACGAAAATTATGCATTATGTTCTCTGTTGTTGCTTTTCTACGATTTTTTTTTATTTCGACTACACGATTTATTTCGACTTACACGATTGTTGGCTGTTTGGTCCTGACCATGAGAGAAAAGGAGGGACTATCTCTTGTTTGCTTTAAAGCCCGTATAAACCATTAGGTGTTTCTAATATCCGATTTGTCCCTAGAAGTTTGATTAAATATTTGATATTAAGTTATCTTAACATAATTCAGCACGTTCATTGAGATAATTGGTCTTTCTTATGATAGCTTTTCGATGCACTTGCTTGTTCCAACTTCTGAAACAGTTTTTGTTGATCAGATCCACTGTCAACCGGCTATCAACTACCATCCGTTATAATGGTATAAAAGAGATTATGTGGGGAATCATCTTCTCCCAAATTCATGAACAGTTGGAAATTTAATTTTACGTGATTTGCGGCCCAGGTATCTTTTGGTATAATATGTAAAATAGATGACCAGTCTTGCTTAGTTGAGTCGAAGACAGCTGATACTCTCTTTTAGAGTTATCACGGTATCACCAAAATAAGTATTACCCAGGTACATTTTTTTCCTCTCAAAGACATACTTATTTCAGCAATGTGTTTATAATGGCTCATTTGAATTATTTTGTTGTTATTCAGTGTTATCCCTCTATCTTTGTAGCTGAACGATACGTTTACTTTCCCTCACCTGTACAACTTTTGTTCTTACTTAACTCCTTGAACTGTATTTGTTGCAAATCTAATGTCTGCTTTACCTTCATCAGTAAAATTTCAACTTTAAGTTTTATTACAAGAATATGAACGTTGCGAACGCTGTATAATCTCATGGGGTTGGTAGTATATAGATTCAACTATTTTGTACTTATTGCAATTACCGTCAATATGGCTTGGAACAAGGTAACTCGTTCCTCATGCATTCTACCAAAAACCGAAGTAAAATATGAAAAGTTAGTTTTCCAATGTCAAAGCTAATGGAAATGCATAGGGAATTACTTTTCTTTTATTTGCAATTGCTGCAAGTATTTTACTAGTGGTGAATTTTTGTCTTTCACAAATGTTTGCATTGAACACAGCTTTTGGAACAATTCCTTCCATTGCATGTTACGTGTTGATTTGTAAAGTTTGCAATAGAACGTTTTTATAATGGTATCTGTTGCTAATTTGAGAGTGAGTTCAATAAATTTGACGCTGATTAAACTTCAATTTTGCACTGTTCTTGACAGGATTTGCGATGGAGGGGGTCAATATACTCCTCATAACCATCAACATATACATTTTCATCCATAGTAAGTTTCCATCTATAAGTTATTCAGCAAATTTACTCTGGAGTCGAAACCTACATATTATTGCATTGTTTTACATTTATCTGTTCACGTTATAACCCTTGCTAGTGCATTAAATCTCCTATTTCATCCCAGTAGATGGACGGCCGGGGGGGGGGGCGGGGTGAAAGCCTTATCATCAAGTGATGATTGGATTTTCGAGGTCATGCTGAATTACATACATTGTCACGTCATATAACATTTCAGTTCGCAAGAGTTTTATTAAGGCGTAACCTGTTCCAATTCTGATCTTTCATTCTACGGTAACATTAATGTTGTAACGTAGTAAAGATCGATTAAGACCTTGGGCTCCATCCTTAGTCTGAAAAAGCCGCAAATGGAGGGTAATATCTTTTGGGAATAAGGTATACAAGATTTATAAAGCAAAGGTAGTTTTTACTTGCCTTGAGTAGGCCTATTGTTATCTACACTTGCTCCGGACATTTACCGTATCTGCTCGTCATGTAATCTCTTTGGAGTAACATTGTTTTACATAGGCGTAAGAAACTGTTCGAGACTGGGGGAGGGGTTGAACCTTGTTTCGGATCGCCGTCCACGGAGAGGGGTCTAAGGGGAGGGAGTGTCCTCTCCTCTTTGGAAATTTTTTGGATATTTTAGAGATCCTTAGATGCGAATTGGTGCATCACTTTTAACAAATTTTAAGGTCAATTCCTGCAAGTTTTTGACATTTCGTACTTAAATAACTATACATTTTTGACATTTTCCAAAGCAGAGGGGATGTCCCTCCTCCTCCTTTGGAAAAATTTTTTGATATTTGAGGGTCCTTAGATGCGATTTGGTGCATCAATTTGGACAAATTTTAAGGTAAATTACTGCAATTGTTTGACATTTCTTACTTACTGCACATTTTTGACTTTTCTTACTAAAATGGCTGCAAATTTTTTATATTTTTCTAAACTTCCCTCCCCTTTGAAAAATTTTAGGACATTTTAGGGTCCTAAGATGTGATTTGGTGCATCATTTTGGACAAATTTTAAGTTAAATTACTGCAAAGTTTTGACATTTTTCCAAAGTGCCCCTCCCCTTTTGGAAAATTTTTGTATATTTGAGCCTAGATGCGATTTGGTGCATCACTTTGGACAAACTTTAAGGTCAATTCCTGCAAGTTTTTGACATTTCTTACTTAAATTACTGCAAATTTTTGACATTTTTCCAAAGTGGAGGGGATGTCCCCCTCCCCTTTAGAAAATTTTTGGATATTATAGGGTCCTTAGATGCGATTTGGTGCATCATTTTGGACAAATTTTAAGGTAAATTATTGCATTTTTTGAATTTCTTACTTAAAATACTGCAAATTTTTACATTTTTCCAAAGTAGAGAGGCCGCCCCCCTTGGAAATTTTTGGATATTTGAGGGTCCTTAGATACGATTTGCTGCATCATTTTGGACAAATTTTAAGGTAAATTACTGTAAATTTTTGACATGTCTTACAGGAGAGGCAAATAAGGGGTTTCGTCCTTTCAAATTGGGGGGGGCTAAAGCATACTTCCGCCCCCACAAATTTCGCGGGGGGGGGGCCTGGCGCCCGCAGTCCCCTCTTCCTTTGCTCTTGTTGCTTTATCACTAATCTAATCTGTTTACTTTATCTGTTAAAAGCTTAACGTTGACTAGTTCGTCATTTTTTAATCAGCAGTATGTAACAAATTTCATTTAACTGGTTTATCTTTATTTTCATTCATAAAAGAAATAGATGCCTCTGAAGGATGCGCCTCACCTCAATACATTGAACTTGGAACAAGAGGAACAGTTGTTTGCTCATTTAATGAAAGTTTCTATGGAGTAATATGGTACACGTCAAAAGATTACATTACCGAAGAGTCACCAGTATACTTAACTGAACATGTCAGGAAAGGACAAGGCTATTATTCAGGCGAATTCGACATTCATATAGATGGCTCTCTCATTATAAATAATGTATCTTTGACTCATAACCACCATTTTACAGTTGTAAAACTTAGTTCACCCACAGATAAAAGCGTACCGCACTTCATTGAAGTCACAGTAGTAGGTAAGTATTCTTCACCCATGTGTTTTACTTTGATACAAGTTTTAAATCATAGAACATTGTATTTGCTTAGTCTTTAAAGCCTTACATTATATTGTGTTCATAGAATTTGTGTATACGATTGAGAAGAAAACGGTCAAAATTAAATGGTTAATTTTGCAATCTAGCTTCCAGGTTGTCCTCCCTAGAATTTCTCCTATATGAATGAAAAAAAAAACCATTTCGTTGATATTATTCCATTGCTAGTCGCAACTCGCAATTTAATGACAGTGAAGAAGGATGAAACATCTTTTCGAGTATCTTTTTTTCAGAGTGCCATCTCCCAAGTGCCCACAAAAAGGGTGAAAAAGAGCGCTCGAAGAGATAGGTTGGTAAAAGCATGGGTAGTGTGATAGTCGGGTACCCTGAACACTTTTGTATAGACATATAATGGTTCGTACTAGGTTTACAGTGAGACCAAACGTTAAATTCTCAGTGAGGTAACTTAAAAGAGACATGATGCCGAAGGCATCCATTCGATGACACTAGGTCTTATTAACGGTCAGCATGGTAACTTCAAGAAAGAATCGCCCAAAGCCTGTAATAGTTCAAGCAGTTATTCATTAACGTTTTTGATGAAACTGTATTTTCTTATTTGCATTAAAACCAGGAAAACAGCAATGTCACGATGAGCCAAAAAATTAAGCTAGAAAGGCGTTCATTTCTTGAGTGAAAGTGGAAGACGTTAAGTACAGTTGTGATTTATTTTCAGATCGCATAGTGTCAAATGAGGATCATAATACAGTTTGATTCGTTACTTAATGTGAAATTCATTTTCAAAAATGTATGCTGAAAAAAAGAGATTCGCAAAGGTAAAACATAACTTAGATGCTCCGTAATCCCTTCCCAGACAGTAAAATTCTCCCTACTACTGTAATTTTACCCCCTCCGCTTGTCTAGTACTCCTTCAAAAAGAGTCACAGTCAGTAGCCCGATCAGTTGAACTTGTTATTTGTGTCGATAATCTGCATTAATAAATTTCTATTCAAACTATTCTGTGGTAAAGTAACCCTTCTTTAGAAGGGTAACTTAAATGTCGACAAAAGCACTATAGGTAAACACAATCCTTTCACATAAACACATCATCCATCTTTCTTAATTCAGTGAAACCGCAGATTACCCACCCTGTCATAAACGTATGTGGAAATGGACAAGCATTATGCTTTTGGAGTTGGATGAACGGTCAAGAGATTTTCTGTTCGGTACAAGATACTCGGCCGGCAGTAACATTATCGTGGAAAGCTAGAACTAGTAATGAAGATAAAAAAATATCTGCCGATATGCTCGTAACAGAGAATGGCATCCTGAGCACAACATGGGCTTCAATAAATAACACTTTTCTTTATTCATCGGCATTACGTCTTCTTGTCTGCAAAGCAGATTGTCCCAAGATTATGTTAAAGGAAAGCGAAGCACAAGTTATTGTACACAATGGACTAGTAAGAATGCCAGCAGGAGAAACAAGCAAGAAAAACGCTGAACTTTACTCACAAGTAGAGTTGCCTTGCCTTACAAGGGATGTGTTCTTTTTTGTTTGGCGATACAGATATAAAAATAGTGACCCATTTATAGAAATATCGTGGGCTGCTTTTAACATTGATAAATGGACAAGAGTTTCATCTGAAGGGTACGAAATAGGAACTGATGGATCCTTGGTTATTGCAAATCTAAGCATGGAACAAGCAGGTAGATACGCATGCATGCACGGGAACGGAAAGGCTCATGGTATGATTGAGGTTGACTTGTCCTATTATGGTAAGTATGAATGTGTTATCAGGGAAGATGGTTCTCATACGCCATCTAACTTTATATCTACCATACTGGTGATATTGGCCTTGTGTTGAGTTAATTACTATTAAAGACTTCACATCTCTTGTCAAAGAATATCATCGACCCTCCTCCAACTATATCACAAATGATAGAATACGGATAGTTTAGTATGAATTGTATGTTCAACTCACTTTTGAAGTATAATGCTGAACTTGCGCACTCAAAGTGCAGTTCTAAAACGTACATGTACATGTTACACAGTTACGCTTACTGTTTGTTATCGTTGTCGTTCAATGATCTGACCGTTCACCATATTTAACATTTCTGGATTAGCACGACTTATTAATTTCCGTTGGAAAAAGTCGACCTGAACTGGTCCTCAAGTAAGAATTTGAGGTAAATTCCAAAATATTTCATCACATCCTCACAATCATGTCAATCTATCCAAACGCTTTCTTCTGATGGTGCTTTTGTGGAGGAATAAAACACGTCCTTTAATTAAAAGAAATGAAAATCGGTGTATCGTTGGTGTGTTATCATTTGGGTTATTTAACCACCCCAGTCCCCCCCCCCCCACATCTGGCTCTCTAAGCTTGCAATCAACATCGGTAGCGAAAACGAAAAATGCATGAAAGTGTTTTTCTTTTTACTTTCCTTTACTCTTAAGTGCTTCCGATTCCAGGGAGACCAATTATAGACGGATGCATTAATGGATCCAGCTGTGTTCTTACAGTGCATCGCAAAGGTACTTTAACGTGTAATATTCGTGGCATTTGGCCACGTGTTCAAATAGGATGGAGAGTATCATTAGAGAATCCAGGGCAAAATGACATATCCTTTGTAAATGAAAGGACAACGATTACCTACAACATGAAGGATACATTGGATATAACGCTTGTTTCGGAGTATGACGCCAGTTTTTCAGCCAACATGAACTTTAATATTGAGTGCATTGTTTCACATCCTGAAATTAAGGCATTCAATATTTCTTCAGGTGTCAAACTCTTGCTTTTTAAAGGTCAGTACCTTTCCATAAAATATTGAAAACTTAAAGTCACTTTTTGTAATGCCCATAATATTAAAAGTTCTATAATTGCAGTGTCTAAATAAAGTTGCAAACCTTATAACTGCTTATTGCATCTCTGATTTTTTCAATCAGTTGAAAAATCCACATCAAAGTATGAAACAGACGAATCGAGCAGAAACTGGGAAATTCTAGCCGCAATTCTTCTTTCGTTCTTCGTAGTCTTTTTTGTGCTGATTGTTTGCGGAGTCATAATTGCCAAAGGTACATCAAGGAACTAGTTATGAATTGATGGGTATCTCATATAGGAAGATACTTTGAAAACAATTTAATTTTTTTTACTTCATCGAATCCTTAACGTTAAGATTTCTGAATATTTTAAAATGACTATTCTTTGAAAAGCTATAAGTCACACTTTTCCTGATAAAAATTCCAATTTACCCCTTGCAGGGAAAACGTCACGAAACATGGCAGCAACACAAGAAAATGAACCACAGGCAGTAAGTGAATTTTGAATAGAGATTAACGCAATTTTAAACGTTATTTATCAAGCAAGATTTAGGGCATGATTTAATTATTCTCGAAGAAGGCTGGAAATAAATTAAACGTAATAATTTGATTAAGTAATTTTCGTTAATGGTCGAAATCGTTATATTATTCAATATTCCTGATAGTGATAATGTAACAGCATCTAATGATAACCTTGTACTAACTGGGAGTAACTGGTCATTACTAACTGGTCATTTCAAGGAAGGTTGCAAAAGTAAACAAATAAAACGTTTTTTGATGGACATACTCTTTAAATCCAAAAGTGTGAAATTAGGGACGGATCTAAACTTAAGACTGAATATTTGCGCTAAAAGAGTGAGAATGACTCTTTTTGGATTGCAATCTTTCAATCCAAATTTAGATTGGTCCCTAATCTCACTCTGAAAGAATGACATTTCACTCTAAAGTTTTAAGACAGTAGCGGACTTACCTGCAGGATCCAGTAACCTATGAGAAAGGGGGAGGCTTTCAGTATCATTTGCTGTGGCGGAAATGCTACTTGCCAGGCTTTTCTTTATACATAAGACTAATCTACTTTTTATGATTTAAATGTTTTGACCCTCACCCCCTCGAGAAGGGCACCTCAGATACATTTCACTTCGCTAACTTATTGTGAAGGGGAGATATAGAACTTGACAGATAAACTCTGCTGTGATCGTTTTTAAGTGTAAAACAGGAAACTGAATGTAATGTAATTATGCATAAGTAATCGGAATAGAAATCCATATAGTCTCAATTCCAGTTAATTGCAACAAGCGGGCAAATCTGCAGTAATCGTCACATCAATAACTACATGCAGAAGTAGGAACATTAGCTGTAAATACCTTAATAAAAAGTTGAAATGAAATCTTGTAACCATTAAAAGTAATGGAATACATTCATAATTCAGTTGCAAGAGGTAGGAGGTTTGATAAGGGGACAAGAATGGTATTTAGGGGAGTTTCCAGCAAGTAGGTACCTGATGCAGCACTTCACTAGTGCTTCCCAACCTTTCTATTAATTTTCTACTTGGTTTAAAACCTTTTCCCGAAGTCTCCGAAAGAGGACTGTGGTTGCGAACGTAGACAGTCTCACTCTCTATGACAAACAAACGGCCCGGACTGATAATACAGAGGGCTTGAGGAATGAGAAGGGTTGGAATATTTTTAGGGTTTTCCGGGACTAAATCCTACAGAAAGTGAAAATGGAAGAAGTACTTAAATGCGCGCTAAGTGGGCCGAACAATGGCATTTTTAGGAGTTTATAGATAAATAAGTAATGAAAAATAAAAAAATACCATCAAGGAGGAGACGGTTTCGCAACACCCTAAGCTACGTTTCTGCCCATGTTGCAAGAAATGGAAGTTCCCTTGCTTTACAAATAACATGTAGATATTTTTAATTTTAGATTCTCGGAATTTACACAGATCGAAAGTTATAAAAATTTGCTTGGGGGGGGGGGGACTGACTCTTTCCCGGTGCAAACGGCCATTAGTATTGTTATGACCCACATACTGCTCAAAATGGCAAAGACGGACGTTTTGGACCTGCCCTTAGACAATTTCAAAGTTAAAAACTGAAATTAAGGGACTCAAAAATGCGTTCTATCTGCCCATGACACTCTTAATTTTTAAGTATCAAATGATTAGCGTTGACCCAAAAGTCAAATTCATGTCAATATGAACAAGACAAAAAGGAATATGCAAATCATCGATTGAATCCAGAATTCCTTACACAATCACACCTATCCCCATTCCTCCCTGTCAGTTGACCCAAAAGTTTCTGGGATCTGACTGCAGATAATAATCGCCTTTAGACTATTTTGTTACTAAGGCCTCAAAACTAACGTGATCAGATCCTGTTAATTAAAAACAATGTCAATAATTCATCGAATATGACAAAAGTATAAGCCCTCTAGACCCTAGAACATTTCAAAGGCATACTTATATTACCACGTGCCAGTATTAATACAATATTACACCCTACGACAAGTTTACCATTCGTAATTACCCCGGACATACCTCATTGCAGCTTCCTTGGTACATACTATCAGCATTTCAAAGTTCACGTAATGTTATGGACTAGAAAATAAAGATTAGTGCTGCAGATCCTATTTTGGTACGAAAGGGAAGGGTTTTTGTTTTAATTCAGAAGCAGGTGAAAGGGAAGCTAAAAGGGTGACTCGTTTATGGAAATTTTTGGGGAGTCCCTAACTGTCAAAGTATCAAGGGAGGCGTAATTTACAGGGTACCTCGATTATTCAGTAAAACCGGCTATGCGTATGCATTCATCATATAATAGCTAAAACGTTAAAAGAAGACAAATTTCCATGCGTATTTAAGCAGCTCGTTAACTGCGTTCAGGCAAAAGCCGTACTGTTATTACAAGCTATATTACTTTGATGCTTTTATGGGCAGTTGAACCTAGTACTTAAGAAAAGAAACATAAACATAACTATTCAGTAATGAAATACAATCAATAAATTCTTTAATATAACAATTTTTCTCAGTGATGCAAAGGATACATTTTTTTTGCCTGGAGATTAAATGGCTACCAAGCAATGACCTCAATCTGCTTAGATGATTACACCCTACGTAGTGTTAAGACATATCATAAACGTGACAGTGTAAATCCCTCAAAAACCCTACAGGTAAAAAGGTGCACGAATCGTAAAGTTGGAAGTATCAAAACATACAATAATTTTCAAAAATTTTGTGTTGGAACAATTAGATAACTTTCCGAGTAGCAGCTCCCTGAAAATTGATGAGAACAGTCACGTTTTCGAAACACAAACAATGGTGAGTCCAGAAGCTTTGTGGGAAGCAATGACGCCGTTCCGCAACATTCTACAAACTTATGATAAGCAGTGTCGAATACTATTGGATACAAGAAAATAACCATCCGGTAACCACCTTACTATGTGTAAAAATGAAACAACAAAATAAAAAAAGCAGGAAAGCTTAGATATTGGAAAGTTATGAGTTAAAAAAAAATGATAAAAGTGGCCAAATTTGCAGACAAAAGAGCTTGTGTACTCAACTTTATGCTTCACCTTTCCTCTGAGTTTCATACCTATTTTTGGATCAGGAGGTCAAAATAAATGGTGAGCAGTTAGCCAAAATTGTATATGTTTCCAGCCAAATACAACTGAGTAATTCTTTGGGTACTGTGATGATGGCACTTATTGGAGGGAAGTTTTGATTTATCGTGCAAGAGGATGCCTTTAGGGTGGGGATGAACTGTAGCAAGCTTTTTTTTCTCTTTGACAGATGTTTCAAAAGTCTTCTACGTGTGTTTTATTCGAGTTTGATATTCCAGCGTATGTCGGAAGTGCAGCAATTTCGCTTGAATTGTCATAGAATTCTGAAAACTAAGTTTCTTTTCGTGAAAAATTAGGAAGATCCTTTGCCATCATTTGTCATTTCACCTAAGGGTTTCCCATCAGCCTCTGTAAGTGTGTTGCGGCTTTACTATTAAGGGTAACTTCGGCCTTGGAAACAGTGGCTGATGCAAGGCATTTTCCTTCAAGATTGCAAGATGCTTTAGCATGCACGTAAGCCAGTGATGTTGGGTGGAGTTAGCTTTCTTAAAATATATCCTAATGCTAGGACCTTGTATGACGAATAATTTTCATGCAACTATAATGTTTTTGCTGAAGATCTTGTTCAGCATGTGCCCAGGAAAAGGTTTTAAACATAAAATTTGTTACTATGGTTAGTCGATAAGATTTACAAATGTTGTAGGGAAAGGGTTTAGGTTAAAAGGAAGAAGTGAAAGAAAATTTTGATGTACTTTCATCATTTGTTCACCAAAACATCCATGCGGAACAGAGGTATTTCCAGTGAGTATAATGAAACTGGTTCAAGACAAGGGTGTACTGCTTCCTTTTGCTCTTCTATGGGGACAGTAATTCAAATTACGTCCTCATTTGTCTGACAAGAGTGTATTCCCAACCTTTTCTGCATTTCTACGTGTAAAATTCTTGCTTTGTACCATTATGTAACAGTTGTATCTACAAGAGACCTTTAGCGGACGGTGTGCGTAATCTAAAAAATACTGAAAATGATAATTTCCTGATGGGAAGCTGAGGACAACTTTAATATTTCTGCTTTGGTCACCCCAAGACCACGGTGACAAAACGAAAAGTCAAAATTTAGTTTTGCGAATACTAGGACGCTTCAGAAGTTTTGAATTTGATTTAAAGGATAATCAGGCTATTTTAAGATTCTTAATAAGGTTAGGAAACCCATCTTACAGATTTAGTCTTTGTAATAGGCTGTTTGTTTTGTACTTGTCATATTATTGTGGTAATTTTCTATAAAAAGAAACCCATTGAAGACAAATTTTGTAAAAAAAATATGCAAAATCAATTTGTATGGGCAAAGAGCGACAACTGCAACCTAATATATGTGTTACTAATTCGGGTTTATTTTTATTTCAGAAAACTGCCCTCTTACCAATCAAGAATGACGGTAAGAAGTTGTCCTATTGCCAAACGCTAGAACTGAATAACAAATTTTAGCCATGCCTAGTTGACCACAATTAATTGACAATCTGTCAGAGAACTTCCTGTGCAGCTCTCTTGAGATCAGTAAAGTAAAAGGGTTTGTTGTTATATTGCAATGAGACACAGATGTAAGTGATAAAGATCATCACTGAGTAACAGCTCTTAACAAAAAGATGGCTTGAACCTTCAAAGACTGTCTGATCAACAGAGCCAGCTTGGCCGTGTTCCCACTTGAACCCCTCATGCTGATCCCCCTAAGCTCAGTCAACTGGAAAAATCTGTGACTAACCACAAGAGCGTTCCCATTCGATCCCCTGCGCGAGATCTGATCGCCTTCTCCGGTTGAAGCAACAGGAAGCTGCGTCATTAAAATTGTGTCTGCAGGTCTTGTTTGTTTACACAAGTTTGTGTGGCGGGAGATATGAATAACAAGCTGCGCTCCGGAA